>BFEA01001226.1:73871-84357 GCA_003427395.1 Chara braunii
CACACACACACACACACCAAAAAAACAGAAAAACAATCATACACATCTGCATGTTTCTTCAATGTACGTGTGGGGAACCGTATATGTGAATATTTTGCTTAATCATACACATTATGCCTGAATCATAAGGGTGGGTAGAAACAGACATTCAAGCTGTCCATGGGTGCAGATAATGGCTTCAATTTGTGATTCATTACAAAATGGACTGCATCCATAAAGTAACCAACACAGCCGAGAGGCCATGAAGTAGGCACTGAAGAAAATTGAGAATCTAAGTTAAACCGACAAATTCATAACGGTAGATTGGGCGGAATGACTGTTCGCGGGGAGAACTTTGAATCCATTCTATCTCAACAGAACCAGGTTCCTGCATATGCACAGCCGGGTACAGTGGCTCATGGCATGGCAGATCGGTGGCGGCAGCAGGATATGTTCCGTTTGCATCGAGGTAGTCTTTTAGTCTGTTGGCAAAAGTCAGTGATTTCTTAGTCATGTCCAATATCACAAACACAGCGTCCCCAGATTCACTAAACCGTTTCATTGGACACACAGAAAGAAAATCTTGTGGCTTTGGCCATAGATTGGGCATGACAGTGGGCTTCTCCAATTTCAAGTGACCGTATAAGAGCCAACTCTTGTTCACTCTCCGTGCACCAAACATGTCTAGTTCAGTTGACGAAACAACACCCGCACCAAAACGATTGCCCAATGTTGGACTCCTGACCCTCCATATATGCAATCCACATTGAAGGGGTAACCGTAGTATTGCATGGGACACATTTGCTTTGTTTATGCACTGCACTTGCTGTGGTAGCTGCTCTGAAATTACGAAGTTGGATAGGGGATCATGGCTCCATAAAGACGGGACTGAGACGTCAGCATAACCATTACCAATTTCACCTCCGGGTGATTTCACTGGTGCAAATGACACCCTGGGACTTAGAGAACGCCATGGTACTGTGAAAGGATTCCAAATAGATTGCACTGGCAATCCTCTTGAGAGAAGAATGGACTGCGCTTTGTAAGCTGCAGTGATTACCTGGTGCCGCAGGATTTGCAGCGGCTCAATCCTCGTTCCCATAAAGAGGGGATCTACAAATGCAAGGTTGATGTGACATTCGAATATTTCACGCAAGTCCTCGCTTGACAGTGAGCCACATGTGTCTCTATCGCAGTCTTTCTCACCTGAGGCTTCTGAACAACTTGGTATCTTTACGCTAACAGAGTCACCAGACCCTTCCGCTTTGGAACCGTCTACCACAGTTTGATCCTGTGAAATTTCTCCCTCATCAGCAACACTGCCGTTGTTGGATGCTGCAGAGAGAACAGCCTCAGCCACCATCGTCTCAGTGACATTAGGATGGAATTGCACGTTCTCAAGGCAGTATTCGATGCTCTCTTTGCTCCACCCCTTGAATGACGTCGAATCGAATACCAAAACTTTGTTCATTACTTTGACTGCAACCTTCAACAATTCCTCGGCATGCCTTGGGATCGCCGCATTTAGCAGACATCCAAATTCACATGCATAAATGAGACTTTGGACCATGAGTAAGATCCTCTGGCAGAGGAGATCTACCTGGTACTGCGCTGCCAGGCAGTACACCTCCACCATTTCATCAAGGCAACTGTGATTCCACATGAAGTCATGACCATGCAGATAACCGATCACAATCTGAAGACTGCCTGCGGTCGCATCAGGGAGAGGGATTCTGTCCATCGAGCTCTCCTTCATATCCCCGTACAGAAGTTTAAGGAAGTACTCGCTCCCACTTGCTAAAAATGCTCTATTTGCCCGCACCTCTCTTCCATGTTTGCATACAAATGTGACATCAAGCAATTCTGGACGACAAAGAATTGTCCGTACAGAATACAAGAGCTGCTTCTCACGCTTTGCAACCTCATCCTTCTCCACCCACTTTGACAAGGAGGGACACAGGATGGCCCCTCTGTCACTCATCTTGCGCTTCTTTGTAGGAGTACCTCCTCGATGGGACACTGACATTCTCTCACAAGCCTCAAAGAGAAGTCCTCCAATTGCCAATCTGCTGCTTATAGCTGGAGCTCCACGAACTGACGAGGGCAACTTTCAAAATACAACCCTGGCCACCAAAGGACACGAGGGCAACTTTCAAATTACAACCCTGGTCAGCAAAAGACACGCAAAAGACTTGGCAAAAGTCATTTCCACCATTCCTCACGAAACCCAGCAAAGGAAGAAGGCGACTCATTTCCACCGCTCCTGATAAACACAAAACAGCCTCAGCTGAAAGCAATGGTGGCGCAGGGCCAAAAAGACAGCAGAAAGTGTGTGTGTTGAAGAGTGTGCAGTCCGCTACCTGCAACTCACAGGTGGTAGCATCCCGCATCTGCTCCAAAACAGCCACGACCTGCACCGATGCATGTAAAAAAAGACAAAGAAAAAGAAAAAGACGGGTCATTTCGACAGATGTCCCGTAAGACTGCAGCGAATGTGGCATTGACAGCTTGATCGAGTAAATGTGGGCCCAAGGAATTCTGGGCCTATATATGGCCCACCCTTGGCCAGAGAATCTCCTACCATTCTTCAATAAGGGTTGGGAGAAAGGCCGTTTGGGTAGATATCTGACTAGTGAGCACAAGTGCGACATCCCTGCTACATGAAAAAGCAGACAGGAAGAAGACTGTCCTTGGGATTGTCACAAGCCATCTGACCTCCTCAGTGGTTGAGTACGACGACAGGCACCTCCTGAGGTCTAGCATCCACCCTCTACTACGACATGGACCTTTTTCATGGAAAAAAAAAAGCAGACAGAGAAGACTGAAGAACCACCATCCTTCCCCCAAATAGACCGTACCGTCATGTATTGGGGGCACCTTTCAGTCTAAATACAGTGATAATGACCGTGCATTCAATTCGGGTGAAGAGGGTACAGACCAATCTCCCTACCTGACGGACAAATGCTTCCATATTGACTACCCTCTTCACCCAAATAGAACGCCCAGTCATTATACCTGTATTTGGCGCAACGCTCAGTCCAGATGCAGCGATAATGACCGGGCATTCTATTCGGGTGAAGACGGTAGGCTGGTTCCATCCCTTGGCGGTGCATCCTAGACAAGGTAATGTCCTTGAACGAGGCAGCCAAAGGTCGCAGAAAGGCACTTGCAAGCCACTTTCTTATTTTTTGACTTTGGAAAAGCCTTCGACTGACAACTGAAACTTCTAAGTTCTTAAAGGACTGTATGTACGGAATGGGGGTTGGCCCAGGCTTCTGGAAGTGGGTCCGGATTTTATACAACGACGCATCTGGCAGGGTGCAAGCAAACCGGCCTCATTCAGACACCTTCCCAATCACACGATCCCTCATCCTCCCACCTTCCTTCTTTACATTAGCGGTTAACAGGGACCCCCCCAACCCCCAACTTTTCAGCCCCAANCCCCCCCCCCCCCCCCCCAACCCTGAAAAGTGCATTGGTCAAGCTTAGGTTTGTGTGCGCCAAGTTTGGTGTTTGTATTTCGGGCTCCGTTAACGGCTTCTCCTCGTTTGACCGGCTGGCAACTTAGAAACAGTTACCATCTTTACAACGAAACCTCCCTCCTGACCGCTCTCGGACTGATGTTTGCCCACGATCCGACAGTCTTGATCCTTGCAAACAATCCGACGGTCGTGATCCTTGCAAACAATCCAACAGTCTTGCATCAGATCCATGCCTCTAACGCATCTTGTGGGTTGAACTTTTTGACCTTCTTTCTAAACACTCTGACTTTTTTTTATCAAGCCTGGTCATAGCAATGAAAGGCTTGATAAAAGCAGGAGATGAGTTAAGAACTTAAGAGGCACGGATGTGATGCAAGAAGGATAGCAGTCAGTGCAGAACGCCTGCCCTCCGAAGGCGCAAGAATGCTCTTTTGTTCAATTGAGAGAATTCTCGCATAAAGTCTCTGAGGATCCCAAACCGCTCGGCGGTCGCTGGCTAGGGCGAGCGGTCGTACTTTTTTGTATACCAACCCAGACAATCTTTTTCAAATGTTCTCTTTAAAACAAAAAATCATACGAACACAAGATTTCCGAGTTTTGATCGATATTTTTGAAGTTGATTATTCTTCTCGAAAAGTCCAGAAATTTAGACTTGCACCAGAGATGAAAGTCAAGTGGGCCAAAACGGGAGGCTGGTGACATGCAACCATCCAGCAGAGGGGGGATCACAGCTCAGCTTGATACTGGTGCAGAAGGGGCAGGCGCTCGTCATTGTTAAACCACCAGTACTTCCTAGAGCGGTGCCCGTTAACACACCAGGATTTTAGGAAACGTACGGGCCACTACAGGAGAGCCCAAATTCATCCGACTAGAAACGTTTCTACTCTATTTTTTCCCATGGTCGATAGCTGGGCCAAGTACTGGTGGTTTAATAAGGATGCAACATGGCCTGGTATGGGCCGAAATCTGATAATAGCCGAAGCAACATCGCGCCTGGGTCCCATGCAAGGAGCAGGCCTTTTTCCGCACGTACGGCACTGATCGTCGACACCTCAGTGTTCTCCTCTCTTCGCCGAGTCTTCGGTACCTGGCATCTATTTGGTCCCCCCCTGATGAAGACCTGAATGCCCTGGCGCCACGCATGAGATGAATGCTAAGGACATGCAATCGTAAGTGGGAAATCTGCACCTCAAAGGTGGCTTGGCCATACATCATCAGCTAATCCCCAAGGAGGAATCGGCCTCATCGAGCTGAAATGACCTGAAACGACCTGAAAAGGGGGTATGATGCCTTTTCAGGTGGTTTCAGGTTGATTCAGACACGACATCTATAAGGCCATATTTATAAGGTTACCTCCAGGCTTCATGATGCCTTAATATGGACATCATGCTATAATAGCCTTATAAATGACATATGGTTGATCAAATGCTAAATAACTTTCACACAACACCTCCCTTGAGTTCAATTGGCGCTTGACATCGTAAGGCAGCAGCTATTTCCTATGAAGGGCCAATTAAGTAGGGCCTATGAAGGGGCCCTATTAAATACGGAAGAAACCCTTCCAAATGCTAAACAACTTTCACACAACACCTCCCTTGGGTTCTATTGGCGCTTGACATCAAAAGGCAGCAGCTATCTCCTAAGAAGGGCCCATTAAATAGGGCCTATGAAGGGCCCATTAAATAGGGCCCATAAAGGGGCCATTAAATAGGGAAGAAACCCTTCCGGATGATGGCCAAAGAATGGACACGAAACAGAGGAAGAGCCAAAAGGAGTCTAGGAGGGAAGAACAGCCCCACCACTCCCAGACCTATCCCATACCGGGCCTCTATTCTTTGGGCATAGTGCTGCACTTCCAGACAAGTGGGACAAGTGACATAACAACAACCAAGTGACATAACAACAACTATTTCCTTCTTTTAACGAACACTTTACATTTTTTAAACGAAATTGAAACTTTTTTTTTTTTTTTTTTTGAAACCTACTTATTTGGCCCTGAAAATGTCACCGGTTTGGCACCGAAGGGCCCTCTGGACTTAGCTCACGTCTGCATACATCCAAGGGGGTCCGGCTTTTTTAGACAGTGACAGTCTTTTCTTAGGGCCAAATAAGTAGGTTTCAATTTCGTTCAAAAAAAAAAAAAAAAAGGTCCGTTTCAATGAAATAGTTTTTTAATAAAGAAGTAGTCAGACACCCGCTGTACACCACTTGCCAGAGAGAGCTTACTACCACTTGTCTCTCTCTGCTGCCACGTGGCTGTCGGATGCCACTTTCTCGGTCTTTTGGCTAAAATAAGATCCAGTGTAGTAGCAGTTCTGATCACGTTAATATCTGATTCGTGGACCATCGGACCACACTCTATTTCAAAAAAAAAAAAAAAAAAAAAAAAAAAAAAAAAAAACATATTCCATATTCCGTACTCTCTTATCGGATCCGATCCAAGTCGTCAAGGCAAACTACCATTTCACGTCTTACGGCGTTTATAGGTCAACGGGTCGCACTAAAAACAAAACGAAAAGATCTAAAGAGGACACATCGCGCGTGCCACGTGTCCACACGTGTATGCTGTCACGCATCTACCCCCTTCCCTGCTTTCGCTCGCACGTGCCCCATGCAACTCGACCTCCCACCTCGCCTAGGACGTGAAAACACGCAGTCCCATTCCGAAATCCGAACCCATTCCGACCTCAATCCGTGAAATCGTCTTATGCCGTATGTTCTGATTTATTTTGGGATACATGGTTCAAGCCCCCGCCCAGTCCATCGCCGTAACAAGCCAGTGCTCAAACCCCGTGGAAAACCCCTTCCTTTCGCCGTCCGACTCCCATTTCCAACTCTGCTGTTTGCTGCATGCCACAGCGTTTGCCCTGCCCTGAAGAAACACCCACCTTCCAACGCAACTCCCAGGCATCCGCGAAAAAAAGCGGATTTTCGCCTGCCCTCCAGCCCCGGGGCCAAAACGAAAAAAAATCCCTGATCTCCAAACAAGCAAAACTCTTAAGTTTGCGCCAAAGGAGCAAGACTCAAGTTCGTGGGTCTGGGTCTCTATGTGTGTGCGCCCGGGGTGTGTCCCTGGGTGTTCTGACTGCTACCAGTTGCACCCGAGCTGGGTGTTCTGACTGCTACCAGTTGCACCCGAGCCGTCACGGACTTGGGCACTGCACTTCAAAACACAGGCATGGTACGGTCATACCACGGCTAATGCGCCCTATCCCATCTGAACTCGGAAGCCAACCGCCGTTGGGCCGGAATAGTACTCGGATGGGTGGCCTCCTGGGAAGTCCCGGTGCTGTACCTACACGAGATGCCCCTTTTTGGGCTGATGCTCGCTGCAAAACATCCAATTACATCATATAAGTGGCACGCACTGCAGCGTGTGTGTGTGTGGCAGGGGGAAAAACACGTGGGAGCGAGCCAGCGCGAAGGAGGAAGGAGGGCCGGGGGGGGCGCAGTCGCGAGAAAGGACGACACAGTTGGGGGATGGGATGGGAAGAAAAAAAAACAAAAACAGATGGGTGATGGATATCGGATGGCAATGATGCGCAGCAAGCAAGTGAGAGAGATAGTAGGTACGATATGCTGCAATGTATGTAATGTACTCTGCCATAGAAAAAAATAATACTAGGACACCACACCACACCCCGGACCACGCCACGCCACGCCGCACACCACACAACACACACCACACCACACCACACCACAGCACAGCACAGAACGCCACACCAGATCACATCATCACATCATCACACCACACCACCCCACAGAACAGAACAGCATAGCACAGCCACCACACCTGCATCTTTCTAACCATGGACCAAACAGGGAGGGAAGATCATGGTGAGGGAGAAGGGGGACGCTTTACCCTTTGCTCACCTACCAAAAACCGTGTGTGCACCGCTTGCTGTTGTGGGCATCGGATGGCAGTCCTCTTGGCATGCCGCTTGCTATGATAGGGCTCCAGATGACGGTCCTTTTGCCATTCCTCCCAACAGACGAGCAGTTGGGATCAGGGAAACGTCACAGAAACAAACACCTAACCCTTTTAGGACAAGTCCCATGCCACCTGCCAAATTCGAGCCCCCTTCGCCGTCTTCACTATGCAAAAGCCATGATTGCCCCCCTGCATCCCACCACGAAACAACAAACAAGCAGTCAGACCCAAGGACCTTCCTTACTTCCCAAGGGCGCCGCTCAAGGGACGGCAATCCTTTTTCCCCAAATTCTGTCCAGTGATTTTGTTCCATTCCACGCGGCAGCGGACTTGATCGGGCCGTCACCCAGAGCAGCATGGCTGGCTCGCTCTCCTGCACGAGAGACGCATTGGATGAAGGCGGCGTGCTCCTGGCACCAGAGGGTATTTGCCAAAACATACCCCACGAGCGCCCGATAAAGATTTGTGTGCCATACTCCGAGCTCATCCATCCAGGCTGTGGTCAGAACGGAAAGGACGCCTGCTTCACACCGCGAGTCCCAAAGCAGCCCCACACCCAGCTATGGGCCACGATGTGGGAGCCTTGCTTTCGGGAATGCAACGCCCCTGCCCAACATGGTACGGTCATACCATGGCTAACGCGCCCGATCCCATCCGAACTCGGAAGCCAAGCGCCGTTGGGCCGGATGGGTGACCTCCTGGGAAGTCCCGGTGCTGTACCTAGTCCTAGAGGCAAGGGAGCCCTTTTGGTCGGCGGAGGCAAAAGAAAAGGTAACGACGGGCATACTCGGCGGTGTGGGGGGCCCGTAACAAGGGGCATAGTCGGTGTGAGGGGTTGCGTTCGAACACCATGCAAATGGATCAACAAACACATGCACGCCGTGGCACAGCGAACGTAAGACTGGGAAGACTGGGAAGGAATAGGCAGGAGGAGGGCAAGGGCCTGCGCCGCGAGCGAGGCTAGGCTGGGTGCACACACAGTGGCGCAGCGTCCCATTTATTTCGGTACACTGAACATTACCAATTCTCTCCATATCATCATCATCATCATCGATTATCATTATCAATTATTTTCATCATCATCATCATCATCATCATCATCATCATCATCTTTATAATCATCATCGCCAAGATCGTTATCTTTACCAGTCATCATCGTCATCATTATTCAATCGTCATCATCATGGTCATTATCACCCACGGCAAGATGTTTATTATCATCAATCAATCATCATCGTCATCATTCAATCATCATCATCATCATCATCATCATCATCATCATTCAATCATCATCATCATCATCATCATCATCATCATTACCGTCATCACCGCCATCGCCAAGATTCTTATCATCGTCAGCATCATCGTCATCATTACCAGTCATCATCATGATGATGATCATCATCATCATCATCATCTTGTCATCATCATCATCATCATCATCATCATCATCATGATGGTCAATCCCATTATCGCCCAAGATTTTGTTATCATCATCATCATCATCATCATCATCATCATTCTTCGATCATCATCATCATCATGGTCACTACCATCATCAGGATTTTTATCCTGATGGCAAAGATCGTTATCATCACCAGCATCATCGTCATCATTACCAATCATCATCATCATCATCATCATCATCATCACCGTGATCGCCAAGATCTTCTTTATCACCATCAGCCATCATCATCATTCAACCATCATCAATCGTCGTCCTCATCAATCATTATCATCATCAACAAAATGCTTATCGTCATCATTGTGGTCATTATCGCAAGATCATAATCATAGCCTTTTTTTTCTTGAAAACCTTCTTTTTTGCACATGTGCATGCCGTAACGGACATGGTTATCACGTAGACTCAGCAGACGCCCTGCAGCTGGGCGAAGAGGAAGAGAGGCTTCCTCTCTCCCCGACCCCCCAACCCCCCAACCCTTTCCTCACAAATCTACGTCCTGCTCAGTTGATCCCGTGTGCCAGGGCAATCAATGACAAAGCTGTATATGTTTGCAGAGGTCCTCTGTATAAATAGGCCTTCAGGAGTAGTGGTAGGTAGGTAGTGCAGGTGAATTGAAAGCATTGGAAAGATGATGAAAGATTTGAGAGAAGAATCTAGCATAGTTAAAAAAAAAAAAAAAAAAAAAAAAAGAAGAAGTAGTAGTTTAGGGTGCAGGGTGGGGGGACGCCAGTGGGGGGTTGGCTATCGCGAAGACAGAGCATTTTGCCAGTAGCTGCGCCTCCCTTTCTCGTACTCCCCCTCCTCCCCCCCCAAAAAAAAATCGACTAGCAGTAGAGTCTAATAAGGCCAACACACTCTCGCACACATCCACACACAGCCCAGACACGCTGGGATTGCTCGCTTGTCTTTTCTCTTCTCTCATTTCTCTGTTCTTTTTTTTTTTTTTTTTTTTTTCGAAGGCTTGTACAGGTCTGCTAGGGAAGGTGATAAGAGCAGCCTTCCCTAGCAGCCTGTTAATCGCCGCTCCATCTATTGGTGGGGAGCATCACCTGCTGGAAACCGGGTCCAGCGTCCCTTGAATACATCATGGCAAAAGAACCGTGGATTCTGAACATGACACCGCTGTGCTGGAAACCGGGTCCAGCGTCCCCTAGCCAAACATTTCCACCTCTTTTCCTATCCCTTGGCGTAGGCGGGTATTGGGGGGTGGCCACCGGGGGGCACCAGTGGAGTCTCCCTCCTTTACCCAGCCTCCGCCCACCGCCCACCTTCTTTGTGGTGTCCGTAGTTCTATTTTCTTTTCAAATGTATTTCTTCAGAGTGTATTTCCTGGGGGACGGGCCATGTGCCAGGGTATGGCTCCACGGGGGGCAAAAGTCTCACTACCGTCTTCAACCGAATAGAACGCCTGGTCATTATAGCCGCGTATTTGGTGCAATTTTCAGTCCAAATACAGCTATAATGACTGGGCGTTCTATTCGGATGGACACGGAGGCGGTCAGAAAAGTATAGCAATGAGGACCCTTCCGTGTGTGCGACACTCTTTTCAGCCGCACATAGCAAAGGGATCGGACGGTCCTAATTTTTGTTGCCGCGCTAGCAAATAGTAGGACGGTAGATCTTTCTCAC
>BFEA01001227.1:17194-28796 GCA_003427395.1 Chara braunii
GCATTCGCAACTAGGCGGAAGCGTGAACTACGTAGTAAACACGCGGCGCCAGCCGAGCGTTACCAAGCATGATCGCAGGGTCGTTCGCATGGATCAATCAAGAGATAAAAATGTAATGCGGTCAGAGGTTTATTGTCGCAGCATAACCACATCACACATGAACACGGGACAACCCCATGTTACAGACCTTCTCCTCTATGCCACTCAGTCTGCTATTGGAGCGAACGCTCCCTTCAATAAATACCTCCACTTCGACTTACCACGGGGTTCAAGCAACCGGTTCCCCGAATCACCCAGGACCCTGACGTAGTAAGTTCCCTGTAACCCGTACTGCAATAAGCAAATTTACCACCAAAAATTAATCGGCCTGGGCCCGGGCCGCAGGTCGAACCCTTAGCTGCGAAAATGTCCAGTTGTAGGCCGACACGGTTACAGATAATAAAAAGTAAAAAATAAAAAATATATAAAAGGATCCTAAGCAAAAACAAAAAAAATCTAGAGAAAGTCAAGAGAAATCCGATGCTGGTGTCAGAGTGAGAATGGGTCACATGACATGTAGATACGTCCGGCTCGAGCGCGTGATCACTTTGTCGCATTAGCTGTTTCTGACTTCTCAGTCATTCCCGCTCCAACTCTTGCAGCATTTCAGTCTTGTGGAGAACTCCTGTCTTCCTCTCAGTCAGTCCCGTTCCAACTCTCGTAGCATTTCCGTAGCTTGTGGACAAGCGTGACAAGACGTTCTCCAGCCACCCTCCAAGCGACCTTTTCCATTGCAGAAAGGATGATTTTAGTTGGGAAACCTGCGCCTTTCAGCTCCCTGTGAAAGGTCATAAAGCAGTTCCGAAGAAGTGCATCCATATTCGTGTTACCCAAAATCCGATAGATCGTGCCGATTACCGTTGCAATCTTCTGCTCCCTGGGTCCAAAGGATACGAACCTCCGTGTTATCAAAAATTTAGGTCTGTCAGGTTTCTCCCATATACTCTCATCATTTTTAAATTTATGCATTGTTACCAGCTGGGTAGGATTCTCTAGTACGAATAACCGCATCTCTAAGAAATCCATGATATTATTTCCACTGTCTGTGCTTTCCAACCTCAGTTCGGGTTGGTAACAAGATGTGATTTTATCCATTATCTGTTCTCTTCTTCTCATGAGAGTTTCCATTTTTTTAGAACCCTAGCAGAAGCAAGTCATCGACATACCTCTTTCCAAACAGGTGTTTCTCATCCCTTCCCAGTTCATTCAGAAATTTCTCTTCGGCATACATGCAGACAAGTGATGCCAACGGGGGGCTAGCTTGTCCTCCCATTGGTATCCCTTTGTCTTGCCTCAATATTGTTCCAACGGATTTAAAGAAAACGTGGTCGAGCAGAAAGTTTACCAGTTTCTCCAAATCGCGCTCTCTAACTGATTTCCAACCTTTTTCCCTGGCTGCWTTCCCAAAGGTGGCTCCTTTCCCATGTGTTTTTATTCGGACCCAGTACCTTCCCTTTGACCTGAATTTATCAAACATCCATTTCACCGTCATTCTTACCTCACCGTGGGGATTTTTTGAAAACATTTCTTTAATATCATATGTCCGGGCGCAAACACCAAATTGATCATTCTCTGCTTTTCTGTTTACTGCCACAAGATTTTTTTTGAGGCAGCCCCTTGAAAGAAGGTTAAAATGCCCTGTTTTATTCGTTCGGATCATAAGGTTTAGCGCCTTGACCAGGTAGCTGTAAACAAAAAGAGCCGGATTTGCGAAAAATGGGCAAATTGGTCTTTTTTTATCTAAATCTTTTTCCTTGCTCATGATATATGCGTTTTGCAACTTCCAGGTTTTATCCCACCGACCAATCCTGTCAAGTTTCATTTCCTTGAATTTCTTCCTTATTTCCATCATAACTTCTTGTTSGGTCTTCCCAATTTTTATGACATCAGGGTTCTCATT
This sequence comes from Chara braunii, assembly GCA_003427395.1. Taxonomy (NCBI): domain Eukaryota; kingdom Viridiplantae; phylum Streptophyta; class Charophyceae; order Charales; family Characeae; genus Chara; species Chara braunii. The sequence continues at coordinate 19,134 of BFEA01001227.1, forward strand.
GAAGGTCTTTTTCATCCCTTCACAGTACTTCTTAGGACATTCCACCAAAGTAGCACCCGGGTTCTTATCTATTGGTGAAAGAATTAGGCCCCGGAGGGCCCCTTTCACCCCCACGGCGTATTCATAGGAAATGAACCCGATCGGTACCACCGGTGATCCTATTACCCTGAGTTTCAGAGGTGACATCCTGAATTCGTCAGTGATCCCTGCACTCTTCAGATCCTTCAAAGCAACTCTACAAGCTTCATTCACAACGCTCAGATTCTCCATACGTCCGGGGTATGGCACATTCCGGGAATTATGGAGGAAGGGGTGAACTTATGGAATCTCGTGTAGTTTGACCCGTACATGCCCATCTATTTTGGGCAGATTAAACATATGGCATTCGCAGGACATAATTTCTTCTGACGCGCTTGCTTTATGATTATGCAGAATATCTGCTATAGTCTTAGCTGTAAAGACTACTCGCAACTTTTTCTGCATCAGGTCCACGAGTTCCGGAGGTTCAACCCTCCTCCCAATCCATTGGCACACCTCGGATCGCACACACCTCTTGTCCATAGTTAGGCAATAGGGAATTTTTACAACAATTCGTTTCCGGGGATTGAAATGTAGCCTTCTCTTTAGTTCAGTTCCAATGAGGCTTCTCATAATTTGTCTGCCCCTCTTTGCGTTCACACTTTTCAGTCCTTTCAGCATCCCAAGCAAGCCCACAGTATCTTTACTTCTTAATGTACTCCTTCTTTTCCATGGTGCACGTAAAAGGGTTATCAGTTCGGATTTCCTTCTATCGGATTCAGACTCAGTCTTAACTAAGCAAGTGAGGGACCATCTACCACCCTCCTCGTACAGTGTTTTTATGTCCCGAAGGACATAACTTCCATCCGAGTCAGACAACTTCGAGTCCCCATACACCAAACTGATCAGACTCCAGGAGCGCATCCACTTCTTTCCTCCATCGCTCGAGATATGTATCGGTCGCTTCAACCCTTTTGCCTTTCTTAGAATCTTAATCAAATAAAAGGTAGTGTAGCTATCAATCAGATCAGCAGAAAAAGAGATCGGTCTCCATTCTTGTCAGCATGCGACTTTCTTTCTTTTCTTTCTGCATTTTCTAGATTTATTTCTGGCTTTTCCTTTTTTACTATTTAGGTCAGGGTTCTTCTTTTGAATTATTTTCCCTTCCAGAGTTCTTAGCTCATTCTTTTYACCCATCTGTAATGGGAGAGCAGCATAAGATTCGGACCCTTTCTTCTTCAGCCATTTATGCACTCTGAAGATAGGGGAAACAGCAGAAGTACGGACATGTTCCCTCCATCTTTCTAATACCGATCTACCTGTCTGACCGACGTATACTTGACTACAAAAGGGATTAATGAGTACGTAGACACATGAGCGGACCTCTAGATCGACTAGTGTATCCACGTTAATCAATTCCCAGTACTTAATGTACATACGTCCCCACTTCGAGTAGTCTAGTACACATGAAAGAAGCGTGTCGATCTTGAAAACCTTCTCGAGATCTTTCTTCAAATCGCCGTCGTGTCTTGGGATAGCTTGACTTATTCTTCATAGTGAACATAATAGGCTCTGTCTTGAGGGAACTAGTTCCCCGCTACCCCGTCTGACCCATCCTCTTCCTCCGATTCGTCATGTTCACTACCAGCCTCCTCTCTCCCAGAGTGATGTTCATCGTCACCAGCTAACTCGTCGTTCCCATTAATGAACTTCGTGAACTCATCAGTGTCTTGCTTCGCGAGTTCCCTGGCCCCCTTGTCTTTGCGTTCCCTTTAACATTCCTCTTAGCACACAAACGTTTTAACTTCCTCCCATTCATTTTCATATAATGGTCGAGCCTTTGTCACATATACTCTACGATCCCCACCTCATTCCTCCCTCCACCGACGCCGCTAGCTTTGTTCACCTTGAGTTTGCATCCATCATCTTCTGAATTCTTGCTCTCTTCTTCGTTCGTATCCACCTCGTTGTGCACTGCGCTAGACTTAGTCGTGTCACGAAGCTCACCCTTTGTCCCATCATTCGCGTTGTCTACATTCACCTTGCCAGGGATGACAGCCAACATGCTCATCATGTCCTGAAATTACACTCTCTGTAATTTCAAGTCCTTCTAATCTTGCTCCTTCCATCTCGTATGTGCAGCGTCTTCTCCATAATGCCCAAAGGACCGCCCTGCGTCCCAACTTAAACAAATTGGTGGTAAATTCATCAGTGGGGTCAGCCTGCCCCACGGTCTCGGCTTCACATAGCAGGGCCCTCCTGTCCCAGGGCCACGTCATTTTTGTCTGAAGTTGGTCCTAGATTCTGTCCCATCATCTCCACAGGCAGAGGGCGCCCGGACATTGTAGAAATATGTGCTTGATTGTCTATGGCCGTTTTCTGGATGGAAACGCATTTGTGCACAACTTGCACCAGGGTAGGGCTAACCCTTAATGTTCTAGAGATGTTCTGTCTATGAGCCAGTTGTTGGTAGGTAGGCAGCGGTGTCGGCGCGAATACCCTTACAAGGGTATCTGCCCTGGTTTTTGCAGGTGACAGAAAGAATGGCTCTGGTCGGAATAAGCCGTGCAAGGCACGGCCGCGTCCGAGATTCGCCTTGGCTAAGCTAGGGAGTATGTGGGCGCRCAGTTTTAAGGYGCGCGTGTGATTTTTCCGATTGATTGGACGGMYGGTAGTCGACCGACCCGGGACGCGTTACAGGATGATAAAGGAATAAAGGGTTGTTTTTGGGTGGTGTGCGTSACTGACGGTAGGATTGATGCGCAGGGGGGACGCACGGGGCGGCCACAACGTGGTCTAAGTGGGCCGGCGCGGGTGCCTAGTGTTGGCACGCCGGTTGTGGGAAGGAGAGAGGGGCCTAGGCTGTCCTTCCCAGGCCTAGGCACTGCACTGCACCAGTCCATATTGACGYCCGCGCCCAACAATATCAAGCTGGGGCATAGCCTGTAGGTTACGGTGTTGGACTATTGCTATGGAGGTTCAGGGGTCGAGCCCGCCGAGTGTCGGCACAGCAGTGGCGGGGCGTCAAGGAGAACTGAAGGGGTTGAGGGCTCGATGGGGCTATCCCCCTTCGGTTTTGTTGGTAGGCGCGGTGGTAGACCCGGTCCACGGGACCGGGGGGTGGTATCCGCAGCCCGCACCTCGCTCGGGACCTCTTGAGTTACGTATATCTTGTTTTACCCTTTTTGCCACTTTTCCCCTGGTTTTTTATTTTTTATGTCTTTGTTTGCGATACCCTCACCATCATTCGCGGACCCSTTGAGTTGGGGTGCGGTAYTRCGGCCGACTGTCTGAGTCCTGAGGAACCGCGGGTGGGGGTACCGGGACATCGATAAAAATCGGGATGATGCAAAGAAGATTTACGTGGTCTTTGCGCAAGACTGGCACACGTAAAACGGAGGGTGGATCTGGCACCGATAGGCGCCGGATACCAGTGAGAAAAGGAGGCGGGAAGCGGATCGGATCATAGGGGAGCCGGCCTTCGAAGTTTCCCCTGCAACTCGGTCGCCGGACACGAGGAAAGGGGGTCAAACGGACTAGATAGACCGACAAGTAGCTGACCGCCAGTCAGAGAACCTCAGGTAGCGGGTTGCTGTGCCGCCGTATGAGCACGAACTCATGAGCCAGGGCGCTCGCGGAGGGAGCGTCGATCCGCAGTGCTGAGGTATGCCGGGCTCGCAAGGGAGGTGAGTTGTCGCGGGCCTGCTACGTCGGAACCGGCCTGAGTGTAGGGAGGCGAACGAGACGGGGASGAGGACAGCCAGTGAGGGGCGATGGCAAAGGCACGGGGAAGTGAAAGACGGAACCTGGATGCGTTTTTGCGCTGGGTACAGGTGATAGAGAGGATAGGAGGAGGAGAGCCAAGCGTGGTCATGGMTACTCWRCGCTCCCGACTCTGAGTAGAATCGGGAGAAGGAGGACAGTGCATGGGGGTTTCTGTATCCGGTGAATGCAGTAGTGAGGTCAGATTGGGCGTTGGGTTAGCGGCAGGGGAGGTTAGTGAAAAGGAGGCTGCGTGAAGCTGTTAGTGAGGGCGGGGGTAGGTGAGATGTATCGGGCGCAGTATTGCGCCAGAGTGCAATTAGCGGGGAGAACGGCAGAGCGGAAGTGACGAACGGGCAGGGTGCGAACGGGAAGAAGAGCGGAGGGGCGAGGTAACGGGCGCAGTAAGGAAAAAATGGACCAACCCGAACGACAAATCGTATCGGGTGCATATACGATGAAAGGCGGGGTGATGGCGGAGGGCGGGGCCGATGTCGCCTAACTCATCCGATTCCTAATCGAGTTGAGTGATCGAAAAGTGCTACGTAAGGGGTCTCGACTATTGCGAGCGTGGCGGTGTGGTTAGTTAGATAGTTAGTAGCCAGGAGAGGAACGGGGTGCGCCGGGGCTATGGCGGGTGGAGGAAGGGTGAAGGCGGAAAGTACGTGACAACCTCGATTCATAACGGATTTCGGCGAACCAAAAGCCGGTTCCGGAGTTTCTGAGAAGGGCGAGTGCATTGGCGCTGTCGGTTTTGGTGTTAGTGGGGTAGAATCAGAGTAGTAAGTAAAGAAGTCGCCCGAATGCAGCGGGTTGGCAACGGGAGGACGCACCTGGCCATGTTCCAACTGAAGATTCATTCTGAGTTGGTGCTTTCTTCTTGAGCAGTAAGTACAAGTAGCTTCCCTTGACGGAAGCTGTGAGCACGACGGGGAGGGTGAGCCTACCCGGGTTAGCAGAAGATTCGTCCCCCCCCCCCCCCTTGCATATACTTGGCGGGAGGCGGGCACTTACCTGGAATCGAGCTGCAGACCGAGTGACGGGGCTGGGTGCCCAGGCGTGGGGGAGGTTGTACCCTCCATACAGCTACAGGCAGGCGTCAGAGGCAACCGCTACACTTTTCGGCTATTAGCGCTGACAGTTGTGTGGCCAGAGTCTGAATATCGAAGGGTAGGAGGGGCCGTTTTTGCCCGTCGCTGGCCGCTGAGCATCACGTTGCCTAATGCCCCATTGAGGGATACTAGCGTTGCTGTTGTCGCTGCTTCATTCGAGCTCCGGGCCCTTGTTGTGCAACTGTCTGGGACATACTAAACCCCGCCATTACGCGTTGCTGCAGTGTACTGATGCTTGATAGCTTGTCTGGACCAGTTGTGAGGAGAATGTGAAGGGAGCTGCAGATTCGCCTGACAAACAAGTGTGTAGCTCCCCCTACAGGCCGGGGTGGTATGAGTCGGGCTGGGGGCCAGATACCGGCAGGGGCGGCGAAGGGGCGGCGCAGCTAAGCGCGTGCACTCTGCTTGCTGAGTGACTGGGTATGCCATGCTGCTGCTGTTGGTGTTGTAAGAGAAGAGATAGAACAAGGGGCTCGTGACCCTCGTTTTCGAGTAGTGGGCACAGCAATCCGGGCCACAGACCTCGTCTTCCGAGTGTACAGGGTTACGACTGTTGGGGCGCGAGGCTGCGAACTGAGTGTTCGGTGTGTGCGGGTGAGCAGTTGGAGAAAGACAGAGCTGTGGGTCCTGGCTGCGTGTGGTGGGGGTGTTCGCTGGTTGGCATGAACAATTGCAACCGCTACTTGACTGCGCGGAGGGCACCGTTGGGGGCCGCGGTTGGCCGTGTACGAATTGCAACTGCGCGTCACACGCAAACTGCACAAGGGGTTGTCGCTATTTGGTGTTGCATACCGTTGCACATTGTTGAGCGTGGCTACTGGCTACTACAGTCTGTTGAGCAGCAGTTGTGGGACTATGAGGGGGGGGTTGCTGCGGAGATAAGGGTTCATTAGAGAGGTGATCCGGCGGTCGACTTCATTTTGACCAAGTTGTGCGGACTTGGCCGCCATTGCGGGGCCCTCAGGCGCATCGAGGTATCAAGGCCCTCTCCCGCGAGTCTGAGTGCACCATCCTTGGATCTGAGAGTCTAAAACTTTTTCTATCTGCCCTTCTTCCTCTAAGTCTAATCTGTTGGTTCTAATTGGAAGGTGGTAGGCGGGATTGCAACCCGTAATCCGCGCCAAGGCCTATGTGGGAGGTTCGCCCCACCGATTGCGGGAGCTCTGCCGGAACTCAGGAGGTGTTCTGGAGGCAGGGAATAATAAGGTAACCATTGCTTTCCCTCTATATACCCTAGTATAACCCCTACCTCTACATCTTGCTATGTTTGAATGAGTATACTGTATGCACCCCTATTTTGACTTTAGTTTGACTGGCAGGACATAAGTCAGACTAAGTAAAGGAATGTGTGTGCAATCTCGGTTTCAATTTTGTTGATTGTCTGAATGCAGATTGTGAACAAAAGGGGTTGCATATGGGGGAAGGGTGGGAGAAAGGTGGTTTTGTCTGGATTGACAGGGTCCTATGGGGTCAGGCATATTCCATAAGATTGGATGGCCCGACTGCTGTGTTTTATTCTTCGAACTGCATTGAGAATCAGACAAGTTCCATAAGATTGGATGGTCTGATTGCTCTGACTTGTGAGAGCTTGACTGTGGTTGACTTTTAGGAGCCAAGCCTGTATCATAAGATTGGAGGGCTTGGTTGCCGTGTTTAGTAGGGGCTTATACTGTTTCATTGGTTTCTGATCGAGGAGGTTGAGCAAGTCCATAAGATTGGACGGCTCAACCTCTCCCTGTTTTGTTCTGAGGGAGTAACTCTTGCTGAGGACAAACCATGTCCAAAGGTCTGGCCCACTGCCTCGCATATGTTGGAACCCGAGAGGTTATAACTTGGCTATACTTTATACTACTCTATCTATGAACAGGCTAGTCAGACACGGGTTCCATAAGATTGAAATACCTGACTATAATTTATCACAACTTGAAGAGAGTATAACAAAGAATATAACCGAAGGTAACTTTGGGCAGACTGAGCTTGTTTCTAAGATGAATGGCTCGGCCCTACGCCCCGTTTTTGAACACTAAGTGCAGAGAGGTATATATAAGTTGGATACTAAAGAGTTCAGGGCAACTAAGTTTTGTTTCTAAGATGAATGACTTAGTCATATGCCCAAAGGAAGAGAAAAGTAGTTGTGCAACCTCTTCGTATATATTCAATGGCTGGGTCAGGCAAGTTTTATAAGATTGAATGACCTGACTTTATATCCTATGTAAGCTGGGTATAAAAGGGTAAATCATTGAAGGACTACGAACTATTGTCTGCTAAGTCGATTTGGGGCTGGTGAGAGTACTTACCCTTGTGGGTTGGCATTGCATGGGGTTGACTGAGGCTACTACTTGGTATGAGTTTCAGTTTGATAGGTAGTTGCTTAAGTTGCTCGCCTCGTGCTAGAGCCGTAGGAGTTAGTTTCAGTTTCCGTATTTTGTGAGCTAAGTTTTTCTTACTTAGGTCGATTCTCGTAATTTCTGGGATCTTTTGTTATACTTGACTTTCTATAAATTTTGGTAAGCTGCTTTCTCTACGGGAAGCGCTACCGAAATTTCTGCAAATCCAAGGAGTTAGTTAAATTTTGACTTTTCAAAGTTCAACTTGTCTAAAGTTCATATATGACTCAACAAAAATTTGGAAAGCCTCCTTTTCTAAAGGGAGTGCTGCCCAAATTTTAAATTTGCTAATTCAGGGAGTTAGACAAAATTGGACTTTGGAAACTCAAAGACTATTTCTGTTTTCATACTTGAGCTGATATAAATTCTGAAAAGGCACCTTTCCTACGGGAAGCGCTGCCAAAATTTTCTTAGATTTAGAAGACTTAGATTATATTCTGATAGGTGGCAAGTCTGGCGATCCACCCTGAATAAGGGAGATTATGCCAGGGTCTACCTTTGCTTTGGGCACTGCCTAGAGATAAATTTAAGCTTAGTAAGTCAGATGGATTTTTTGTGAGATCATGGTGTGAAAGTTATTCTCTATTGACTTATAGGTTTAGCTTGGGGATTGACCTGTCTTGTATTACAGGTCTTCTTGACCGGTTGACTCAGGATTTGGATTAGATTCAGCTTGATCCCACGAGGATCCACTTCCGTTATCACTGATAACAGGTCGGTTGCCGATTCGTCAGTCTACGACTCAATTTTAGCCTACTCTCCATACTCAACCTAAAAGGCTTTAGCCCTAGTGACTTATTGTTTATTAAGGGTTTCACCCAGACTTTTATTGAATGACCATTTAACGAAGGTACTGAGTATTTAATTATGGTTGGTTGGATTGGAGATTAGGGCTTCCATGGCTAAAGCAAAGGGGTATGAGTGTAGAGAAGGGTTGGGGTTGACTCCGTGTAGTGCGTGAATTGCTGTTGGACTCTTTGATGTGATTGCAGGTGTGCTTGGTGGCCGAGGTTTCTCTTTGGATTGGACTGCCCTGCGATCACACACATATGTATGTACATGGTTCGGAGGGGTTCCACTAAGCCTGTGAGAAGTGATCGTCGCAACTTTATCTCTCCTATGCGTGGGTATGCTTGCGTGTGCTTATGGTGGGTGCTCGCGAGGCCTGAGAGGCCCCATTTTAAAAAGTTTGGTCTGGGGTCGGGGTCGATGGACGCGAAAGGAACCCATGTGGGACTTGCTTATTTGCCCCCTCGGGGGCTTCATAGTCGGACGTTGGTCCTAGGCCGGGATTCGAGGTCCTTGTCCAGGACATCCCAAAGCCCTAAGTCCTGCAGAAGGGAGATCTCCCCTCGCACAGGGCCTATTCAATTTGCCCAGCGCGACATCCCGCCCTAAGGGTGGAGACGCCGCGAGGGTCGAACGACACGTCCTTCAGCTGTTCAATATCGAGAGGGGTAAACCCTCGCGATATATCCCTTCAACCATTCAATATCGCGAAGTTGGGGCCGCGGCTACCACGTGCGACCGCATCGTCAATTGGTGTAGGGCGGGCGCACTTGCGCAGGGTTATATCCAGGGCCTGGCGCGCGACCGTTCGCCGCCCCAAGCGTCCAAAGTTATGGGATTGATGGACTCCTGCAAGCGCATACGCGTCCGACAGCGGCGTAGGCCATGCAGGTAACCGAGGGGAAACGCGACACCGAGACCATTTTGTTTTGTTTTTTGGATTATTGTTGTTGGACGTTATAGTCCGTGGCGGCCGTCAAAGTCAAACCCCTTGACTTTCGCCTGAGCCCGGGGTAGGACTTATCCCCAGGGCCGCGAGAAACGACTGCCACCACAGGCGTGGACCTGTGTACCACGCACTCTGCATAAGGGTGCATAAGAGGGTGTGTGGTCTTCAACCGCGCATGAAAGTTGTCCAGCGTCGAGAGATTAACCCTCAAGGCGTGTGTCAGCCGACACTTGAATGTCGAATGCGACCCTCGAGAATAACGAGGACCGCGTGAGCATGGGTACTACACGGTATGCCATCTTTGTGACTGCTTGTACAGGCTTGCATTGCGAGTCGATATGAGTTAGTCTTGCGCCCGTGCGACTTTTATATTAAGTTTCGCGCGCGACTCTACGTCGGGAAGTTATGGGACAGTTACCAAGGGGCTAGGAGCGTTATCGCGTTGTTCGAGTCGTGTGTCATACGTGGGCGCTGTTCTGTTATCAACATAAAAATTCCCTCGAGAAATGAAAGTTGAAAAAACATTCCATAAAAAAAAAATCCTTCATATTTATAAATTATCATTCCAATGTTTGTCCAATTATCAAATTTCCAGTTTTATTTGATAAGTTCCCATCTAAATATGAGTTTTCTCTTCCAACTACAT
>BFEA01001227.1:29227-40263 GCA_003427395.1 Chara braunii
AAATTTAGAATGTAATTTTACTATAGAATGATTATTAAATTCTACGAAATTTTTCTGTTGATGGGTATGGGCGTGCCCGTATGTTTGGGTTGCGTTGTTTCACGTATGTGCGTGTGGTGTCGTCATTGAGTTATTAGAGTGGCGTGCGCGTGGTGAGTGGGATGCGTCCTAGTCGACCGGCGTCGGACCGCGCTTGGGACTTCAGCCCCCCAGGAGGTCGGTTCGCGTGCGGGTCCGGTAGGCGTATTACCGCGCGTACCCCCTATGCTACAGCGAACAAGAAACGTCCTTGGCTGGTCCACCTCTGCGATTGCGACTGATTAGCTTTCGTACTGTGGGTTGGTAGCTCGGTGGGGATACGCCCACCGAAGGAAGGTGACAGCTCCCGTAAGGTGGAGGTCGTTGTGCCTCGCGTAGGCCCTATCCTGTCGTAGGGGCTCGCGAGAGGTATGGCTGGCACACTCGGCCGGAGCGGCCTAAGGAAGCTCCATTCGCGTGTTTGTGACGAGGTGGGTCCAACTCCTGCGTGACACGGCCGAGAGGGTCCCACGCTGCCGCGCGCGGTGCTGGACCGATGCGCTCGACAACGGTGTTAAATCTGCCATTGAAGCGAGGCGCTCTTGGCAGGTTTCATTTTGGGCGAACTAAACCATTTGATTGGCCTTAGCTCCTCTTTGCTGATATTCAGTTGGTTTCTCCATCGCTCCTCGACTTGATCCCGGAGGTTGATCTTTGGCCTGAGAAGTCTGTAGGTAGATTTWACTGTCATACTATACAAGGTCTTGGTGTGGCTCCTGCCCTTTCCTATACGGGTTGTTCATTTCCATTCTACCGGGTCCAGAGGCAAATGGTGGATTGGTGTGGAGGGGAGGAAGACTATCCATTGCTCCCCCTCGCTTAAAACTCTGATTCTGAAGATTTCATCTTTCTGGTACATCCCCATCTCCTCTGGGTTGCTCCTTTCTATGACATTACCTCTTCCTATTTGACAGAGGCTTACCATCACTGTTCCATTGGGATGACAGGATACCACGTTCCCTACCTTTCCTTGTAGATCCCTGAACGCTACCCAATCTGATTGTTGCAGTGATGGACCTTTGCGCAGAAGCTGCCACCATTCCAGCGGGATTTTCTCTACGATCTCGTCCGGGGATTCTTGGGGCCGGTGACAGTATCGTAATCGCTCCCTTAGCTGGTCTGGACTGATCCAGTCGTTTTTGGTTGTGTCCCATATGTCTTTTATCCTTATCATTTCTCTTGTGACCCAGCCTCGTCAGGGGGAGACCATACAGTGAAGGGTCTGGCATCCTGAGTCCACCACCCATCTATTGCCGAGTAACGGTTGACGTGCTAGTTCTTCCCATCTATGTGGTGGACATTTGTCCGGGAGGGGGAGGCTTCTCCATGTTCTAAGGAGGTTGGGCCATAAGGGGTCCTTTCGCAGATCAGTCCTTGCTGCTTGTCTTGGGGGCTCTGGGCCGCGGTCCTATGGTTGTACTCTTGCTCTTAGGATTGACCATTCTCTATTCTCTAGCCACATCAGAGGGTCCTTGACGTCCGATGTCTGTGGGGCCAGACGGGCCATTTGTTATAGGGACAAGTTTTTCCATGGGATCTCCGGGTCGAAAAGCAGGCGTTTGAGCCATTGGATTGCTAGCGCTTTTGTTTGAAGCAAGGGGTCGATGATGCCCAGGCCCCCTCTTGTTTTGGGCTGAGTGATGGAGTGTCACGCCACTCGGCTGATCACATTCTGTTTGTTGTGGTCACCTCTTCATAAGAACGCAGTTATCTGCCGTTTCAGGGACCGTAAGTCGTTCTTTTCCAGTGCCCAATTGCTGATTTATACCACAATGTGGCCAACACCACGTTATTGATTATCAGGGAGCGCCCGAACAGGGAAGTGTGTTTGTCCTTCCAAAGCGTCATTTTTGCCAAAGGTGGGCCAGTGATCCATTCATTATTGGAAGGTGGCCTGCCTTTTGCTGAAATTGAGATCCCCAGCACTCTGATGGGCGCTTCCTTCGGAAGCCAGTTGAGTCTGGGTTGTTCTGGTGGCCTCAACCCTTGGTGGTGTATCCACCATCCTTGGGTTTTGTTTCCCCAGTTAATTTTCATGTCTGAATATTCCGAGAAGCGGTCCATCATGTTTTTTACTTCTTCCATTGATTCTGTTGATGCATCCACCATCAGAGTTAGGTCGCCTGCGAAAAGTGAGTATACCGGGATGACCTCTTGGGGGAGTGCAAAGATTTGGATCCTTTTAATATCCTTGTGTGTTCTCAGATTGGCCGCAAGCGCTTTCATAATAATGACGAAGAGGTAAGGGGCTATTGGGTCACCCTGCCTGACTGATCTCTGAAGGGTTATGGGTGGGGCCAGGTTGCCATTTACCACATAACTCTGGTGGTTGCATTGGCATGAAGGATTGTTATCCATCTCCTGAAGGAAGACCCAAAGTTAAGTTTTTCCAGGCACATATCTAAGAAGTGCCAATCTACATGATCATAGGCCTTTTCGAAGTCAATGACAATGATTGCTGCATTGCTCTTAGACTGCCTTGTTAGTTTGATCATCTCATTGACCAGGAGGATTTTATCTTGGATATTTTTGCCTTGGATGAATCCTGTTTGGTCGGGATGTAAAATGTCGGCCATTACAGGTATTAATTGATTTGCAAGTGCCTTGGCTATCATTTTGTAGACAACCGTTAGCAAGGTAATGGGCCTATAGTTGCGTATGTTTGTACTTGCCCCTTTTTTATAGAGTAGTGTCATCACCCCTTGCCCCACCAGTTCCCCTGTTTGACCTGTATTCCATACCGCATTGTAGTAGTCCATCAGATCCTATGATATACTAGCCCACATGGCCTCCCAAAATTCCTTTGGCAGACCATCAATACCCGGAGTTGTTTCCTCTTCCATTTGCATCAGTGCCGTCCATATTTCCTCCTTGGATAATGGTTTATCTAAAGTGTCTCTTTGTTGATCTGAAAGGGTTTTWTYAAGCGGCCTAAGRAAAATTTCGATCTCCTCTCTTCTCTGTTGGCCACATTCCGAAGTAAAGAGTTGTTGGTAGAATTCTCTTGCAATTTTCGTACAGGCTGCAATGGAAGTGAACAAAGGTCCTTGATTTTGGTTTGGGTCTTCTAGGGCTTCAATTACTGTTCTCCTTGTTTTAGCCCTGGCCATTGCGAAAAATCGAGCGTCCATTGCCCTTTCCGTATTGTGTTTGGCTAGTTTTCCTCTGATCCTGGTTCCTTGTCATCTGTGTTCCATATAGCCTAAGAGTTGGGATTCCAGGGTTTGGATCGTCCTGGCTAATTCTGCCTATTGGTCCGGACTCTGTATTTCGTCCTTCTGTTGCTGTAGTGTTTGTAGTTGGTGTTGCAGATTCGCTTCTTCCATGTGACGTCGCGCTGCAATCACCTTTGAGTACTCATTGCACTTGTGGCCTAGAAATGCTAGACCGTTGTTGAACCATAGGACATCATAATTGATCTGGTCCCTTTGGTTCTTCCAAAAGGACCACACTTCCTTTAGGTAGGCTCTGAACCAATCGAATGTGAGGARGGATGTGTTGAGTTTATAGAACCCTYTGCCCTGGTCCGGTTTCTTTCTGAACGAGAAGATGGCCATGCACATTGCATGGTCCAGCCCCGGGTAGGGGCTGCGAGGGAAAATTTCAGCTAGCTGAAGGGCTCCCTGTATTTCTTCTGAGATTAGGATTAAGTCTATACAAGATTTCGTGACACTTTCGGTGCCATTTTYACGGAAACAGGTGAACTTTCGATTGGTAGGGTGTTGCCTCCGAAATGTGTCRAAAARKTTCAAGGTTTGTGATAAGTCCTTGATCATCCTCTCGTCCTTCTTTATGTAGATCGGACATGGAGAAGGAATTTTCCGCCTGTCCAACCAGYGGTCCGGAGCAGCATTRAAGTCACCCGCSAGGATCGTGGGTATGCCCACAAACAATTTTTCCTTGAGGTTTTCGAAGAATGTTTGTCGTATTGTCGGATCATTGGGGACGTATACGTCTAGGATGCTGACCACTTCTGTTTTCAACATCGCAAGTAAGTAGACCCACCTCCCTTCTTCTTGGTCAGCTGCCCAGTTGAGCATTTCCACCTTCGAGTCCGGGGGAAGCCATATGGCAACCCCTCCGCTCCCTGGCCTCGGGGCGTGGGCTCTAAAGGCTTGATATGGCCAAATTTCCTTGTGTATGTGGTTGTGCTCAGGGTTATCCATGAGGTGGGTCTCTTGTAGGCACACAACGTCCGGCCAGTTCCACCCTTCTACCCCTTTCAATTGATCCARAATCGCTTGTTTTTTTGGTTGTTTTGCTCAGGCCAAGCCATTCACATTAATTGTGCACAGGTCAAGGTCYGCCTTACGTTTGTGTAGCTTCCAGGCTTTATCTTTCCCGTACAAGGCATCTACCACATTCATTCTTATTCTTATTTTTTGTTCCTTCTTTTGTTTACTTGRTTGATCATAGCTGCAACCATTGTTCTGTATCCAGAAGGCTGCCTTTCTACAGATCCCCGCTCCTGATAAGTTTTACCAAGAAGGCGCTGATTTCTTCTGTTGACCATAAAGCTCTTGGTTTAATCTTTAATAGTTGTAGTTCCATCAGGGCTTCATGATCTAGCCAGCGTAGGTCTTTTATTTTCTTGTGGCCGTACCGGAGGAAGACATCTTTGACACTCAGTCTGTTTTGCCCATATGTTCGTACCAGTGCTGAGGTGGCTCCCTCCGGGATCTTGTCTTTGGTGAGCTGGGTTATGTCGGATTTTCTGAGAATCATGCTTCCTGCCCATRATGTGATGGAGAGGAAGTAYGAGGAGCATCCTTGGAGGGTCACTTCACCGTGTGCCGCGGTCGGCGGTATCGACAGGCCCACCTCCCACCCGTTTTCACTTTTTCTCACCGGGAGAAAAATGACGCCTTTTTCAGAGTGTGCGGTGTCAGGGTTTGTTATTTCTAGCTGGTGGCGGGTTTTTTGTCTTCTAGTAGTAAGGTCGCCCTCGGCGGATCTCGGGGGGTCATGTTGTGGTGGTTGGGTCATCGGGTGGGCGGGGGGGGTTGTGTAGACTGTGCCATTTCAGTCACCGGCTGCCATGATGCCAGTGCCATGCACAAACTTTTGTTCTCGTTTCCCGCTTCTCCCACTTGTTTGTCCCCCTCTTGCCTTGTCTCCCCTGCTCTTTGCTCAGTCTTGCCCTTGACCAGTTTCTCCTCCTCCCTCTTTTCTGTAGCCTGGTCCTTCGGATTATTTTGAACGTGTTGCACCTGATCCTGTTTACCCTCTTTTTCATCCCCCGGTGTMTGTTCATGCTGCTCCCCCCCCCCGTCCTTCCTTTCTTGATGCACCTGCCCGTGCTGCTCCCCTCCCTCCTTGGCTGTTTCCTTTTTTCCTTTTTTGGGCTCTTGTCCTTCCGGCCCCACTTCCTTTTCCGGGGGCTTTTCTTCTGGTCGCTGAGTTTTTTTGTCTAGTTCGGATGCGTTTTTCATTTCGAGCGCTGGGGGATGGAAGCGAGTGAGGACAATATGTTGAATTCTGTGACAGACTTCTGGCCAGTCCGTCCCTTCTGGCAGGCCCTGTGTGATGGCCTTATGGAGGCTTTGGCTTGCTTCTAGAAGCGGGACCATGTCTCTATAGGCCTTGTCCCAAAACTCCTCGTTTTTGTCTCCAAATATTATATGGAGAGTATCCATTAGCCAGTTCACCACGTCCTATAGGTCCACCTGTGTCCTGTTGTCCTCCTTCCTTCCGGGGTCCGCTGTTTCAGGTGAACAGTCTACTGTTTCAGGTGCACGGTTTCCGTTCTGTGCTTCCGACATTTCTACATCCGGGGGTGGGTGGGTGGGGGGGTGTTGGTTCCAGAGGGAAATTCCACTTCCATTGGTTCTGGGCCAAATGCCTCCTTTAACAGGTCCTCTTGGATATGATCCCCTTCCCCTCCCTGACCACTGTTTTCTGTTCCTTCTTTCCCGTCTTCTGGTTGCTGTGTTGTTGCTTCCTTTGACTGACTAGACTCCCCTTGCTGTCCTTGCGGCCCCTTTTCAAATATCAACATTTTTTCGATTGGTATGTACTCCTTTGCAGCTGGACCCCGTTTATTGTAGCGCTTTTGCTTATCGTGGGGTTGCTTGGTTTGTGGCCTGCCTAGCTTGTCTTTCTCTTGGGGAGGGGGGGAAGCTTTGTGCTCATAGGGTTTCGGGGTGTGCAGGGCTTTTTCACAAGGTTCTCTCAGTGGTTGCGGAGTCCATTCATTCGGGGGCCTGGTGGCTCTGCAGGGTTCTCCACGCCCCTCCCACGTCCAGCCCTTGGCCTAGCCTATGGAGTCAGAATCCTCCAGGTAGACCCATCCCGCGTGGCCTGGTTCCACTACGTGCCATCTGTTAGGTCTGTGCGGGTCACGCTGGAGGCGGTCGGCTGTAGGGCTCTTCTTGTTGGGGTGTTGCGGGCACGCTGATTCTGTACATAGGTRCCCAATGRCTCTGCATTTAAAACACCATGGCCTGAATTTATGGGCGGTCTGTATTTGGTAGACCCTTCCCCCCATCCTATASGGCACGATGACGTCTATCGAAAAGATCTGATCTTTGGGAAGGTCCAGSGCTAGCATCATATAGTCATCCCTTTTCGCCACGTAGGACGGGAGTGGGTCAATGAAATCCACTATCTCGTATTGTTGCCCGAGGTCATAAACGAAAGCTGCCTGCACTTCCACCGGGATGTGTCTCAGTTCCACCCAGTAGAAATCCCTCATTAGTTGCTCTCTCTTTTCTTCCGAACTCAGTTTCTTTGACTGCCACGGGTAGATTCTCACATCCGACCTTTCCCATCTGATTTTCCCCCACCCATCCATTCTTTGTTTGTTCTGGGTGAAGAGGCTCAGGACCATAAACACCGTAAAGGAGAGAGGTTGGATGAGGAAAAATGCTTGAACTGCCTCCTAGCTACCTTTCATCTCTTCCAGCCTTCTGCAGATCCACTTTAACTTATCGTTAACTGATCTTTGTGGGACGTCGCCGTGGAACAGCCAATTGCTCGCATGTTTTACATATATTGCATCCCTCTCTTCTATCTTTGTGTACGGGTACGTTCTCATCATCGTCTTCCTTCCCCCTTGGTCCACCGCTTGTTTTTCCGAGGGGAGAAGGAAGAGGGTGAGAAAATAGGCCCTCGCCGAGGATAGGTTCCGGAGAGGGACCTTCAGTGTTTCTTCATTTCCGTTTTGAGCACCTGGTGGAATCCGTTGGATATCGAGCGTTTTGTCCTGGATTATGGTTTTGACTCTCTGGGCCCACGATGGTTTTRTTTCTCCTTTCATCCCTTTTTGTTTTTCAGTGACAGCATCATTCTGTTGCCTTTTCTCGAATTTTTTCTCTTCTTTCGTCAACATCTCTTCTTCCTCCTCGCTTTCTTCTTCYGTCCCTGAATCTTCATCATCCTCTACCTCCTGTGTGGTCATCATCTGGTCTTGATCTGGGTGTATTCCTGGAGATTCCGGGTGCCCTGTTTCCGATTTGTCCGTTTTTTGTTCCGGGTCWGAGTCCACTGACCCATTCCCCTTTCTGCCACGGGTCTCCTCCAGACAGGGTCAACAGACGGGATTCAAGTGACATGCTTCTGATTGGGGGGGGGCGGGTTGATTCCATGGTAGATGGGATGCTTCTGATTGGGGTGGTGTGCCTTTTTTGGCACGGTTCTACCGTATGGGCACCCTGCCAGGTGTCTGTGTGGATTGTCTCTCATTGCGCCCTGGTAGAAGATCAAGGAGCCCCCCCCTTTGTTGCCTCTGTAACCCAGATTCATTTCTTCGAGCTTCTTCAGTTCGAATTTTTGCTATAGCAATTCTGGTTCGACGTCGATTCCTATCAAGATTTAGTTATATTCTTTTGCTGGCGGGGGGTTATATTCTTTCTGCTGGCGGGGGGGTACCCAGTGGGGGGGTAGGAGAAGATGGTAGGTTTGTCGGGGCGGGAGGGGAAGAGGGAGATACCTGTCCGTGGTGTCTGGATATCTGTTCGCTGTTGGGGGGGGGGGGTGGGGGGTGGGGGGGTAGGAGAAGATGGTAGGTTTGTCGGGGCGGGAGGGGAAGAGGGAGATACCTGTCCGTGGTGTCTGGATATCTGTTCGCTGTTCCTCCCATGTACGTCCGCCTTATGCTCGTCATCGAGTTCGCCCGCTGACTCGCCCGCTCCACCTTTWGACCTGTTCGTTCTTTGTGCTGCCTCCACCCTTCCACCACTTCGAGAGGTGCTTCGCGCAGGATGTACTACCACTCTCCCTTTCGTTGCCGCTTTGACTGAGTCCAAAGCTTCAAGCACGGTCTCTTCCTGGTTCCGCTTTCATTTCCTTCCTTCACTTGAGTTCTGTGTGTTCTCCATCGCCGCCGCCACGCTTCCACCGCTCCGAGAGGTGCTTCGCGCAGGATGCACTACCACTCCCCCTTTCGTCGCCGCTTTGACCAAGTCCAGATCTCAAGTATGACCTCTTTCCGGTCCCGCTTTCACCTCCTTCCGCCCCGGGGCCTGAGCTTCGCTGTTCCACTCACCTTACCTGTTACCCCCCCKTTTTGTCTCGCTCCCCGACCCCGTCGATGGCTGTGTGTATCCCACCTTCTCGAGTCCAAAGTTGAAGCACTCTAGTTTGACTCCCTTCCACACATTTCATCCTCTGCGATGGCTACCTCGACTGTGCTGGCGCCGTATCACACACTTCGGCTTCTGCGATGGCTTTCTCCACTCCAACTGCCGGGGTCGACCGTCCTATTGCCCACGTGTCGCGKGCCAGGCGRCCGCGCAGTCCTGCGTGGAACCCTTTGACAAGGGTYTGACCACCTGCCACGTCAACCGGTGACGTGGCGTGGSTCAGCGCCGTCGTTCGCYGCGCGTGCGTTAAGCGCCTACGCATCCCCGCGACTGGTCAGGATGAYAACGTGTTCTGCGTTATAGCTCTCCAAATTCCAGTCGATGTCATGCCATTCATTTATGCACAAATCGAGATGGCGATTGGAAAGATTATCTTTGCGCATGTAATGGATGCCGATCCAACTAGACCTGCTCTAGTCAATGTGAGATTTGACTTGGACCCGGAATCAAGACTTGATATGCAGGACGTGTTGTGGATCGAAATTTCCAAGAGAGATACGTTGGAAGCGCGACTAGCGACCTCGGGCACACCGAAGTGCAGAAAGTGCAGGCCGTTTTTCCACACTGAGGAGGAGTGCAGAAGAGGGACTCGATCGAGGAGCTAGGGTGCAGCAGAGAGAGCGGCAACTTCAACAAGTCAAGGACAAGGCAATCAACACGGCCCGATGGCAAGTCCGCAKGGGGGAGGCCAAGTTCAAGGAGGTTATTAGGGCATGCTGGCCCCAAGGCCAACTCGCCCGACACACTCAATTGGGGGTTCAAAGGGTGGCACACTCAGAGACAACCCCATGTTCTCCCCAGGAGGGGGAGGCGGGGGGCAGAATGGGTACATGGGTAACCCCACGACGGGACAGATCCGGCCAAAAGGGGCAGGCGGAGTGGGATTACCTCAATATGGTATCCTGCCAGGTCAAGGAATGGCAGCCCAACAGAACTGGATGCAAATATGAGGGGTAACCCTCGATTGGTTGCTRGCGAATGGCTATATGTYTGACCCATGACCCGGGCCAATGCGGGGATACGGAGCTCAARGCGGAGTCGTGCAAGGRGGCATAACGGGACAACAAGGCACTSAATCACCATATCCTAAAGGCGGCCAGGGGATTGGCAACGYGAGTATACCCGGCCTCCACCTGGGAGGATTCGGAGCCGGTGGCCAAGGGAATGACATTTCAGGTATGTCTGACTCRTCATAGGGAGGAATCGGCGCACGCTTGTACGGTCAACATGAAGAAGGTTCGATGGGAGGAGGGGCCGTAGGTGGAGTGCAAGGAGAACAGGGTGCCGATAGCACTCCTAACCATTCAAGAGGCATAGGGATGGGGAAACAGAGAAGATTTAGCATGACTTCACACCCAAAGGTAGCTCTAGAGCAATCAAGGAGCTCCTGGATCTCACGAGAAGTCTCAGGGAGATCGGTTGACCACAAAGTGGGTGTGGTCATGCCGGGAAACAAGACCACGTGCGACAGAAGGCTGGCTTCGGCCGCACGGACGCAAGGAACGACATGCCGCAATATCTTCTCCCTCTGTTGTGCACGGAGATATGCAATGCTCAATGGGTAATTGAGTGGCAAAAAAGGCCAGGTCCACTATCTCGTTTCTCACAAGCAGTCTCGGAACTACCAACGTTAGTCGTAATTGATGAGTCTCTGAAGACGTTGTACTGAGATGCTTTTCCCACCCGAGTTATCTCAGACATACCCATGCCAAGAGTTCTCTTAAGTCCGTTGGGTACCAAACTGAATTTCTCTTCTTTGGTCCGTCGGGTAGCAAATTCAAGTTCTACGTACCGATCATTGATGCAAGACTGACAGAGAACAAAGCCACGAAGCTAGAAGCCGTAGGACTCCGCGTAGTCTCGATGATGCTCTTCGTGGACTGTAAGAAGGATCTGATGCAGTGGCTGCCACGATAATCTAATATTCTAAAGCACCCGCTTCTGAAAGAATTTTCACTAATTGTGCTACAGTCGAACGCTTCTGACATTCCAGTTACACGATCTTTAAATTTCCATCACTTATCTTCAAGAGACCAAACTCTGTAATGACAAGATACAAGAACTAGGTTGGTAGTGGGATGTGCCGTAGATATGGTCTGCGGCCAAGGGCACGAAGAGGGGGGTCGGGATCTTGGTGCATATAGATTTGGGTCCGGATATCGTAGACTATTATGCTGACCACTGGGGTTGTTGGGCCTGGATAGTGCTTAGACAAAAGGATTTCACGTGGGCAGTGGTCTTAGTCTACGCGCCAGTAATTAGAAAAAATTGTGTAGCCTTGTTTGACGAACTGAGAGTCGTGCTACGTGACGTGGACGAGGTAGTGATCGGGGGGGATCTGAATACTTCTTAAGATCCAACCACGAATCAGCAACA
>BFEA01001228.1:12683-23453 GCA_003427395.1 Chara braunii
GCATCGGCCCTTGCACACCACCTCTGCGGAACGTGTGACGATAGCAACACCTACCGCAACCCCTATTCCTCAGCAACCCCTCCACCACTTTCGCTGGCTATGGCTTCCCGTCAGTGTTCCGTGCATGCACGCTCGCTCTGGAAGGACTGCGTCGGGGAAAAGAGTTCTCCAACGGCCACTAGAGGGGCGGGCGAGTGTTTGGGGGCGATGGAGTGGGACACCCGCYGATATTCCCAACGGTAATTTCCGACCATGGAGGGCCCCGGCGGCGTGCAGACCAGGCCACCCCGTTGTGATGTATGCGGTACCTGTGTGGCGTGTGCCACACACGGTCGCGCACGGCCACACACGGACATGTCCTGGTGCATGCCGACAGAAGGGCCTGGACCACATCCCCGGGCCTGCTTGCTTTTTCGGGAAACACCCTGGCCGTATTTCCTAATCGGGCATGGAAAAGAGTTTCCAGTCCTGAAAGTCCAGGGCTGCAGTGGGGTCCCAACAAAACGCGGAAACTTCTTTCCAAACACGGTCGGCYGATTTTTAAGGCCAACGTTTTTCCACGCAGCCGGGCAGTGGGATCCAAGCCTAAGTCCCACGGGCGTTTAGTAGTCCTTGATGAGTTTTTTATTATTATTATTTTTTTTCCATTGTGGCCGTGGCCGTTAGATGTTCAGATCGGATAGCAACGGTACACGCGCTCGAAACCAAGTCTAGAGCCCGGCTACCGATGGGGGCTTAGCCGACGGTGGTCATCGTGATCATTCAGTTTTTTTTTTTTTTTTTTTTTTTTTGAAAGCTTCACATGTATTTCATAAAACCAAATGAAGAGAGGCCGGGGACCTCACAATTCAACCCGGAGTTATCTTGGTAGCAAGAGCCCGTTTCGCTTATGAGCCATGCTCAATCACTCACAAGCTACTTCTGAAATAACCTTAATCACTTTTGACCCACGATAAAATGACCAAAGAGACCTTCCGCCAGCTCATCCTGCGTAAAGCTAAGCCTGTTATGCGGGAACTCATTYACCCTTTTGCGGTGTTAGCGCCGATGGCCTCAGACACGGAATCTCTATGCGCTTATGCAATATTTTACTTCAAAGATATAGTGACAACTAGGCGCCCCTTTGTAGTTTTGATTCAAACTTAGCCGAAGTTCACTCTTTCTGGAACACAAGTACAACATATATCCCGTTCCAGGCGATGATAGACTTGGATCAACCCATTACCATAGAGGAAGTGGCGAAGGCGGCAAGGCAAATGACTAAAGGAAAGTGCCCAGGCCCAGATGACTTACCTATAGAATTTTTTCTATCTGCCTAGGAATCCTTTGGACACTTCTTTTGTGAAGTTTTTAACGCAGTCTTGACATAAGGTTCCCTCGCCTCAGGTATGGTTCAGGGTATGATTTCACTGATGTACAAGAAAGGGGACAAAAAARAAATTAGAAACTGGAGACCCATCTCACTCCTAAATGTATCCTATAAGTTGTTGGCAAAGGTGCTAGCCTTGAGGCTGGCATCATTACTCCCATCACTTGTAGGATTAGAGCAGGGAGCCTTTGTCAAAGGACGCTCGATCCKTGATAATATTTTCGCAACAGTCCAGGCCTTGGAAATAATAACGCAAGAAAAAAAAGATGTGGTCATCCTCTTACTTGATATGGAAAAGGCCTATGACAAAGTAGGTTGGGCCTTTGTCAACACCACATTATTGAGTATGGGTTTCGGTCCTCACTTTCGAATGTGGGTAAAGGCGATGTATGCTAACGCGACAGCAACATTGTTAGTTAACGGTAAACAGTCCGAAAATTTTAACCTGTCGCGCTCATCAAGGCAAGGCTGCCCATTAACACCACTAATTTTCGTATTGCAACTGGAAATCCTGATGGCCAATATCAAGACCAACCCGCAAATTGTTGCACTTCGGCTCCCCTCTTCTCTTAGCTGGAAAGGTGGGGCTATTGCGGATGATCTAACAGTGGCGTGTGAGAATAATGAAGAAAGTATGAACGAATTGCGTAGAGTATTAGAAGACTACAGTAGTTTGTTGGAAGCCTCAATTAATTGGGACAAGTTAGTTTATCTGCTCCCCCCCTCCCATAAGATGTGCGTGAACTGGGGGCTACGGCAGGTGCCAGCCAACTCCTCTAAAAGGTTTCTTGGAGTTAAGGTCTCCATATCAGATTGTTCAACACTTCACGACAATATTTTGGCAGAGAAGGTGGTGGCCCGCATAGCCAGTTGGGAGAAGCGTTGTTCCTTATCCTTATTTGGAAGGGCCTTGATCTTGTCTACCGCAGCCTTTTCGCTGCTTTGGCATCCACTGAGTATTCATCAGTTGAGTGAAGCAGCCTATAAGAGGATAAGGAAGGCAGCGGCAAGATACCTGTGGAAGCCGGATGCTACTGCAGACCAAGGGTTCCTCTCGAAAGTCTCATGGGATGTCGTAGCCACTCCGAGGAAGAAAGGAGGACTGAGGATTTTGGACCCAGCACAACAGAGTGTGGCCCTATTGGCAAAGTGACCAATTCAATCTATGACGGAAACTGAGCTTAAGACTTGGATGGTAATGGCTGAATACATCCTAGGATCTTAATGGGACCTGCAAGATTTTTCGAAGGTATGGCCATGCTTACTACTCCCGTCCTTTAAGGGACGCAGGCTTAAGTCTCGACTTTGGAGGAATCTGTTGGGGGCATGGAACAAAGTGGCACCCATGAAGGTTATTCCTCCCACCACCAAACAGGAGGTGCTGAATCAATCGCTATTTGACAACCCCCTTATCACGACGGTTGGAGGTTCTCCCTTCTCAGCTGCAGAAATCTCAGGCGGGTTTGGGAAATCGTGGATTAAGAAGGGAGTGCTCCAGCTGAACGACATCTGGGACCAGGAAGCAGGAACCTTTTTGGAGGTCCCGAGTCTGAGAATGAAGCTGCCCAGATTGCACAATGTCACGCAGCATTATGTGGACCTGATGGCATTTATTCCAAGTTCGTGGATACGGCTTATCCAAGTAGATGCAGATCACGCAGCAGGCACGTGGCTTCGAGCTGAGGATTCTGCCCACCGGTTTTATTATCTTCAGGGGCTAGACCTGGTCTCTTGCATGACAGCACAATCTTGGTGTTTACCAGTAACGGCCGAATCCAAAGGCAAGCTCAGATTAGAGACAGAAGACTACTTGGTCAACGATGTCTCCCATCTCGAAGAAGTAAGAGTGCACACTCAATCTACGGCCCATGGAAAAAAGGTAATGACTTTGTTGGGTGGGGCCAATCAGTTAAGAGTTGAACCATTGCTATTGGGTTGGGAGGATGGTTCTGCATTTAACCGACTGGACTGTTACAGACCGAAAATAGGGGTGTATACACAGCAGGCCCGCTTGAAGAAGACTCCGTCCTCGCTGGCGTTAGGGCGAGCAGAGTCACATCAACTGGAGGGGGTGTTGGAGCAAGGTCTCCACAAACTCTGGAAAGCATTAATGAAGGTGTCAGTACAAAAGCAGGCGAGCCTTATGTGGCTGCAATCCCTATTGGTAACTGCTACAGCAATGTGGCCAGCCACTAAAGGAATGGAGATTTCTACGCAATGCCGGAGATGCAATTGGGGTTGGGAAAACATGATTCACATCTGGCTTTACTGCCCCTTGGTCGACGAGTTACTGATGTGGTAAAAGGAGCACTGGAGTAACTTCACATCTAGAGAAATGGAATGGACTGATACTTGGATGCTTACTGGTCTGCCGACCGGGAATCTGTCATATTATGTCGCTCTCAGTTGTAGAGCTGTTCTGATGGAGGTTATCTGGACTGCAAGGAATGCAAGGGTATTCAAAGGCGAAGATCTGACCACAAAACAACAACAGAATATGGTCAAACAATATATCAGAAGGATCATCAGGGCAGATTGGCAGAAGAAGAATGTGATCTGTTTTCAGAAAACATGGGCTAAGGACAAGAGACTAGCTTGGATAAACCAGAACGGCCGTCTTACTCTGTGTAATTGGCTTTTAGACACGCACGATTGTTCTCTGGTAAGAGGTGACTGCCCTTTTAGGCTTAATATTGGACTTGGAACAAGATGGACGTGGTCTGATAAGAGGGTATAAGGAAGGTACATGGTGCAGTTAGATAAGGTCAGAGAAGGCCATCGATAGGTCTGGGTTCTTACTCAACAGAGTATTAGGCCACTCAGCTTACGCTCCACGGTGGCAAGCAGTGCTGTAAATAGCCTAATGCCTCAGTGTTTAAGATCTCCCATAGCAGCCCTGCTCAGAATACTTCATATTTTACTGACTAAGCTTTTAGATGGGATGCGGGATTAGGATGCAAGGCTTGGTACCCTGTAGGCCATTTAGACTCAGAGATATGGGAGAAATACAGACTGCAAGGGCGGTCCCTTTTTATGGGCTTTAAGGTTAAACATTTTTGGAAAGCACCGGTGTTAGCAATAATTGACTTGACCCGGCTCCCAGCAATGATCATTCAGTTTTCAGTTTGAAATTTTTAATTTTCATTTGTTGATTTGCGCAGCAGTGGCCATAATTAAAAAAAAAAAAAAAAAAAACTGTAGTATAAGGAAGTGTCTAGGTCCCGTCGAGATAAATTGGGAAATTTGCAGAACCTTGATGATGCCAGATTGCTCAGAAGTGAGTCAAAGAGTTGGGGCCGCAGGTCCACATACCGCGGGAATATCAAGGGTGGGCGGGTCCGCTTCACCAATATCTGGCGATGAAAACAACTTGACCTCTGAGCGAAATCTGGTGCTCGTGGTGTGCCTGCAGGTTCGCCTACGCGATGGCCGCGGCAGCGGCGGACGAAATCCCGAAGTCGCTCCGCGCGAGACAAACCAGCCTGCTGCGACCGGTCCTATGCCAGTTACATATAGTCTCGCAGCGCCCGGATCCAGTGGCGGTCGGTCCTCCGAGGGACTCCTTCGTGCAGGGTAAGTTCCTCTATTTCCCTCTCTTGATCTTGGTTTCGCGAACTCCAAGCCGTGGATTGCCGAAAATAAAGAATCGAATCTTTAGGAAAATAGGCCCGTTCTTTAAAACTGAAGATCTGCGGTTTAGAACCTCTTGAAGTAGTTGAAGTTGAAATGACTGGCAGGACCCTGTGTGTGTGACAATTGTTGGATCTGAGCCCACCGAGTAGGTACCAACTGAAAAAGGTGGAGTAGGACAGTTGCTGCCTGGTCTCGTCGGGATAAATTGGAAAATTTGCAGAACCTTGATGATGCCTGATTGCTCATAAGTGAGTCAAAGAGTTGGGGCAACAGACCCACACACCTCCTAGACCGCCCCAAATCCCTCCATCATCCCACAAGTGACGTGTCATCTTGCAGGGAGTGGTGGAACGAGTGGATGAGTGATGGAAGCTGGCGCCAGAAGCGAGCGATGCCGGAGATAACAAGGAGTTATCAAGCTGGATTAGATTGGAGTAGTAAGCTAATAGAGGAGTTCAGGCTGGGAAAGCGATGGCGGAGTGGGATGAAGAAACTGTTACTTGGATTGAACGAGTGGTTAGAGCGGAATGGAGTGGGCACGAGCTGCATGACATGCAATGACTTGGATGTTCTATCCTTTCTAAGTAGTCAGTAGTTAGTGGAGATTGAAAGCAGGTGCCGAACTACTGGTAGCGATGGTGAACCGATGGTATCTCCATCCACGGTAGATGATGTAGTGAATTGTTTGAGTGGCACCTTTAAATTGCTTGGTAGGGAAGAAGGAGATCATCCTTGCCAGAGTAGCCGTGTGAAAGCATTTCGGAAAGCGTACCGGGAGTATGGGTTGGCTAGGGGGGTCGTGGAAGAGTCTGCTCGACCATTGGTTTGGAAGAAACTGAAGATTGTGATAGAATATAAGGAACAAGATAAAAGTGTTGAAGAGGATGCGAGAGGCGAAAATTTATCGGGATGCAACTATGTTCTTGTATCTATCGGAGAGTTGACAGCGGTGCGGGGAAGGTTTGCGATTGCAGCATAAAAAGATTGATGTTGGTAATTGCCTTGTTCGTCCCGGATATACGAAGACGGACCGATATGGAGGTTGGTTTTTGATACGGCTGAAAAAAACTGATGATAGTGAAGAGACTTTTATGCGAGTCTTACCGGAGTTAATAGTTGTATATGAGCGACTCGGGTTGGATTTGCGATTGGGTTTTCTGTTCCGAGCTGGTCGGGGAGTTAATGCACTTGGTGGCAGAGCGTTTAATAAGCGAGTTGAAAAATGGTTTGGAGAAGCGAGGGTCTATGAAGGAGAGAGTGACCGTAGTTTTCAGATTAAGGGTTTGCAGGCTGGAATAAAAGACGGATGAAGTTTAGGAGAGATGATGCGGCAGGGGACCTGGAGTAGTATCGGAACATTTATGCGCTATGGATATGGGGTAAAGAGGGGGTGGAAGCGTAGTGGTGAGGTGACCGAGGAGAATATGGGAAATGCAGAAAGAGACTAAGTGGTAAAGAGGATGCAGGAAAGACCAATGGTGGCCGGATTTTGGCAAGAGTGGTAAACGCGCGGGCTTGGAATACATGAGTAAACTGATTTGGGTATGATAAATTTATGGGAGACCTTAAGGGAGAGGATGTGAGGCAGCCAGTTAGCTTTGCGCGTGTCTGGGAATATAAAGAGATAAGAAGCGGGTGCAGAAGAGGCGAGTGATAGGGTTTCGTAAATAAATGAAAATGGTGGGAAGAGTCATCTATAAGGTGACTTTGGTAAGGAATTACAATCTAACGAAAGGGCGTCTACGAACGATGTTGATGAGGAGCACATTCTGGAAATAAATACAGGGCAAGCATTATGGTAGTCTGATGCAAAGAGATCAATGGCAGGTGCTCCTAACGAGTTGAAGATGACCTTCTTGAGGTGAGACGAGATGCCCCAGTCAGTGTTGTCCTGGGTTTTGGATAAATCGTCGGCGCTTTGATTAAGATTCCTAGGAATCCATATTAGGAAAAGACAAGTATCATGAGAAATGAGAAGCGATGAGATCAAGCGGAGCCAATGGTTGAAAAGAGGATCGGTGGATCGTAGATTGCTAAGTAGGCCAACTGAAGATTGGTTGTCTGAAAGGAGTCTGATAGCGGAGGAAAGAAGAAGGTGAGGATGCAATTTTTGCAGAAGGAGAAGAGCTTGAAGAATTTCGAATAGCTCGCGATGAGCGAACGAGGTGGAGAGGAGGTCACTTGAAAGGCATTGATTGAAGTGAAGCGACGGGCCTGAGGATGGAACGATAATTGATCCAATCTGGGTAGCAGAAGCGTCTGTTGAAATGATAGAGGATATTGGTCGTTTTGTCCAAAGACGGCCGGGAAGGCGAGGTAGGTGTTCTACCCACCAAATCAGATCTTGAATCAAGGAGTCTATGATGACTCCTGGAGAATCCCAGTTGGAGGGGGAGATCGCTTCGTAGATGGAGGAAGTAAAAAGAAGGGTAGGCAAAAATGTTTGTGAAAGTGAAGCGAGTTTTCCTGCGAGTTTAGCTAAAGTTCTACTTGAAGAGTTGGTAGTGGTAGTTGAAGAAATGAGTGTTAAAATCTTTCCAGCCTTATCGTCCGGGACTTTGATTCTTTTAGAGTGAGAGTCGATCGTAAAACTAAAAAACCAGATGGATTGCGAGGGCAAAAAGGAACATTTGCTAAGGCTTAGAAAAAATCATACGTTGTGAAGCAATGTGACATAATTGAATCGATTGCCAAATAAGGAGGGGAAGGTTTGAGTTTGCAAGGGCAAAGTCGTCTATATAAGAGGTAATCCAGATATGACGGAGGCGGAGTTTCGCCATGATTTCATGCATTAGGGTAGTGAAGATCTAGCATGCGGAAAAGATTCCAAAGCAAAAACTTTTAAATTGGTATGTTGATCATTTCCAGGAGAAAGCGAGATAAGGTCTGTGATCGGGATGAACTGGGATATGATAGTATCCATTTTCAATGTCAAAACATGTTAGGAAATCTTGAGTTTGTTAGTCATTAATAGATTCATAGTGGATGTCTGAAAAAGATAGGAGGAGGTTGACAAACCTGACATCAAGGATGAATCTGGTTTTGGATGAGCTTTCGATGGTGAAGACTGGGTTGATAACAATAGGATTTTGAAAATGCTCAATGACACCAAAGTAGCTGAGAAATCGAAGAAGAGATGAAGTCTTCATGATGGGGAAATAGGGTATGATTTGGAATTGAGGTTGGGGGGGGGTTTTCACACAGGAAAGATTTCTTGAAAGCGGAGGTTGAGTACACATTCTTGACCATATCGCTGACTTCAATAATTTTCTTAACAAGAATATGCTTAGTTCCGACAAAATTGAATTTGACTCCGTGGCGAATCCATTGGAGAACCGAATGGGAATATCTTCTTGAAGATGAGGAGGGGAATGACCAATTACTAAAAAATTGTGAAGTGGAGGCGGCGAAGAAACAATCTGGATCAGGAAGTGAGGCAGAAGGTTCCGGAGGTGCGAATGCAGCGGGCGAAGTTGCGAAATTGTCTGGGGAGAAGAAATGTTTGATAGAATTGAAGGGACGGAAGGAATATGCAGAGGAGGTGTACCACTTAATGTGCTTGGAAGGATCTGCCGACGAAGATGAGGGGAAACTCTTTAAATCCGAGTCATGGTGAGGACGCTTTGAGGAGTGATTGAAGTCATAGCCCGTTTCTGATTTGCCGTCATGATGCCGTTTTGAAGTCGATTTCCTTTGGTCATCCAATTTGTTGAAGCCGTCCTTCTTCCGGCTGGAGGATGAGTCCGATTCCGACTTGCCATACCTGCAAAATTATGATAGAAAGAGATAGATAAGCCCATAAACACGAATGGCGTGGACCTATTTAGCGATCACGGGCGATAATTTTGGTGGCGGGCGACTGCCCTAAACTTACCTAGAGCAATCCTTTCTTGCGACGCCGAGACAGTGATAGTACTCAAATTCGATGATGGGAAGGGTCTTTTCCATGCCTTCGCGAATGACCTTGTTAAGAACAGTCCTTGCTTCCTTGGGGATTTTGTGATCAATGCAGTCCTTGGCTACCGACGCCACTCGAGTTGTGAAATCAGTGACCATAGCTCTGCCAAATGGATAGTAGTAGTAGTTGAGATTGATGGTGAAAAAATAGATTACTGCAGCAACTTGGTGGTGCCAGGGGGGGGAGCAAAACATCTTGCCCCATGCCTCGAGTTCGTCATAAGAAGTTGGGGACTTGTCAAAGATTCTGACTTTGATGGCTGCCATGTCTGAGAGTAACTTCTGGTAAAGTTCGTTGGCAACCTGGTTGGCCTCCTCCTTCTTAGCGATTTCCCTCATGAAAACCTCTGCGGCCAACTTGGTTTCATTCTCTTGCTTGAGGAGTTGAGTCTTGAGCTGCTCAAAAAGTTCAAGGGAGACTGATTTTGAAGGGTTTGGGTTTTGAGAAGGTTGAGGTGTACGGGCTGAGAAGGCTGCCGGTGGAGGGGGAAGGTTAGAGGGTAGGTTATGTAACGTGGGGGAGAGGGCAATTGGAAGATGGGAAGGAGGTGCCCTAGGAAATGGTGGTGGTGGAAGGGAAGGGGGGGTGAGAGGTGCGACGGGTTTGATCTTAGTTGCTAGTGCGCTAACCTTGTATTGCCTTTGGGAATTGGCTTGTAGGACAAGAAAGAGTAGTTTATGATGTTCGGAAACAGCAGGGTTTAAACATTGGAAAATCTTAACAGGGGTATAGCTGGCTGGGAAAACGGGTAGGACAACAAGAACCTCTGCCCCGGTGAGGGGGAGTGGACCAGAGGCATTGAGATATGCTAAGAGCATAGAATCCATCAAAGACACAAACGAAACTAAAAGTTAGGAAAGGAATTACGTATCTTGCTTACTAGGTTCATAATGAGACTGATAACATTGATTTGTTTTAATCCTGTCTTAAAAGGTGGTCGTTCCTCGTGATCTTTCCCCTCTTTCTTCCTCTTCTTTCTTTCTTTGCCGCTTCTTTCTTGTTTCTCTTACGTATGACGATATATATATATATATATATATATACAGGGTCACCAGCCCCTACGTACGGAGGTCCCCGTGCAGACCTCCGTACGTACGGGCGTTTGGGGTCCCGTACGGAGTCCGAACCCGACGGTGTTCGGCCCCCGCCAAAAAATATTTCGGGGCTGAAAAATAATTATTTTTCTTTAAATTTGTTTTTTTAAGTTCTCTATGACGTGAGGTACATGCCCGTTAATTTTCAACTTATTTGTCCAAGCCAAATAAGAATTAAAAATTGCCAAAGATAGCGGTGTCAAAACGTGCTCGCCCACGTATTTTTTCACTTTTTACTTTTTGTTTTCACTTTAGTTCGGGGTCTAAACAACTTAATTATTTTGTTGAAACTTTTTAAGGGGGTTTTGTATTATGTGAAGTACACATCCGTAAATTTTCAGGGTATTTAGCTATGCAAAAAAAAAAAAAAAAAATCACCAAGGATGGCGGTGTCGAAAACATGCTCGCGCACGCACTAAATTTAATTCTCTTTTTATTTTTATTTATTTTTATTATTAGTATTTTTTTTTGTGTTTTATTTTTATTTCAAATTTGGTAAGGAATTCGGACGTCATGCTCAGGAGATCTTGTTTAATTAATTTTTCTCCATGATACATCTTTTTATATATATATATATATATATACGATATATATATTCAGCCTCCTGATGAGTCGGTGAAACTCCGACGAAACAGTTTGTCACAGCCCCTAGTTTGTTGTCCTCTTCTCCCTCTCTGCCTACGGTTTACCGGGCAGTTCTATTTGACGATATATAT
>BFEA01001228.1:25751-38575 GCA_003427395.1 Chara braunii
AGGAGCACATGCAATGAGTGCCATAATCAGCGCGAAAGTTTGTCGAGGAGGGTGCAAGGAAGAGATGCTGTAATGCATGTGCTGCAGCATGATGCAGAGTAATCTCCCGCCGATACAGTTGTGCACCCAGCAGTCTTACGCAAACAACCATCCTTGACAGCACGGTTGTTCTAACCGCGGACAAGGAAGTTCGGCGACCGATCATCGACTGGATAAGAGCAAAGTGCATGCCATTTCACATGATGCAGGAGCGTCTACTGAGATACGATGGTCAATCACTTACGAACACTCTCAGTTCCCCCCCCTTTTTTTTTTCTTTTTTTTTTTTAAAGGAAGGTAAAATGCTGCAAAAGATTTATTCAGGCATTATTAAAACCCTACTCAAGCGATCATTATGAAATTAAGCAAAGAATGTGATGATTAAAAAAAACCGATTTAACAAAGAATACAACCATCCTTGAGAGTACGGTTGTTATAACCGCGGACAAGGAAGTTTGGCGGTTGATCATCGACTGGATAAGAGCAGAGTGCATGCCATTTCACATGATGCGGGAGCATCTACTGAGATTAAGGAAGGTAAGATGCTGCAACAGATTTATTCAGGCATTATTAAATCCCTACTCAAGCGATCATTACGAAAATAAGCAAGGAACATGATGATAACCAAGAAGCCGATTTAACAAAGAATCCTCAATTGCTAGGGTGCTTCAGCAATTTTATTCAGGGATTATTAATTACTTACTTAAGAATTAAATTTTTTTAGACAAAAACACAATAATATTAAAAACCAAACCGTTAACAGAAAAAGAGTCGCAAAAAAAAATCGTCCTGGTTACATTATTTGCAAATGAGACGGAAATTCAGGGATGGAGACAAAGAGATTGAGGAGGTTTGTGGAGAAGAAGAAAGAAGGTGAAAAGATGGAGGAGGAAGAGGATAAAAAGGAAGAAGAAGATAAAGAAGTCTAAATTTCTACAAGTTCTGGGCTTGCGCCGTTACCTTGGGGGTTTTGGAGGGGCTGTGGGGGGAGGTTGGGGATTTACAGGGGATTGAGAGGAGGGTTTCGTAACGAGGAAGATGGGTTGAAGCAGGAGGTGAGATGGTGATGGAAAATCAGAGGAGGATGCGTCATCAATCTCCGATTTTCCAGACTTCTTCTTCCTGGAAGGCGCCTGAGGGACATGCTTCCCTTTCCTCTTCATTACTAACTATCCTGTGCCTAGAGCGAAAGCACTTTCTGTAACCCTTCCTGAAAGAGACAAGTAGCCTAGGATAATCGGGAACAAACGACGGCGATGGTTCAATCGGCAAAGTCGGATGCAGAACGTAATTAGGGAGCTTGCCACACGCTTGCTTCCTCAGGTAGCGGAACCAGGGGCCTGGTCCCCAATCTGCAAGGTTTTGGAGATGGAGATCTGATATCGCCTCGTCGCCCAAGTAGCAGAGGAAGTCCTTGAAGAAGGCTGACATGGGGAATGCGAGGAATGGTGAAGATGCCAGATTAGGAAGGTTCTGTACCAGGGTTAGAAGTCCTTCTCCAAACCAGGATTCAGTCGATGATGAGCCGATTTTCGCGATGAACATGCCGAAGCAGAAGAAAAAAATCGAGATGTCTTGAGCGCTTTTGATTTGAAAATCGGCCAGGTCCAGTTGAGCTCGTAAGTGCTCCCTTGCAGATAGGGAAGAGAGAGGGCGCGAGTCAACAACAAGATGATTGAAGATAGTAGGGGAAAAAAGTGAATGAGAGAGCAGTTCAGTGACGCACTTCGTCTAATTTATGAAAAGGTTCTTCTTATCATTCTGGAATCTAAAAGTGGCTGCAGAGGAGACGAACTTGACAACGTCTTCTACTTTGAGGAGTTTACCGTACGTCCTCACAGTGGTAAGATTTTGACTCCTTCTCAATGATGCGGAAAGAATCAGAGGTAGGAGGAAGAGATGAAGAGGGAGGATGGATGTCGTAGGTGGGTCTATGACGAAGATGCGTTCTAGCGCAGGATCCGTGGCGATGGGGGGAGAGGGAATGCAAGATACCGTGGAGTCAATAAGCGAGGAGAAATTTTCGAGGAGGGATGCAGAGGAAGTGGTGGAGAGGGAATGAGGAAAAAGATGTGCGGGATAGTGATGTCTCAAGAAAGGGTCGTAAAGGGGAGATTCGCCACGAGGAGGTGAATGGTAGGATGAAGCGAGGGAGGAATGGCAGGGCGATGAGGGGGGCGAATTGTGCGGGTTTGAATTGGGACGCTCCTTTCGGTTTGGTGGGGAACTGGAGGCAGCAGAAGTGGCTGGATGAGCAGAGTAAAACCATGGGGAGGGGTAATCGGGGTACATGACTGCGAGGGGAAAAGTAGAAGGACTTACCGGGTGCTGGATTAGCAGAGTAAAACCAAAAAACTTGACTGACCGACTGATGAATGAACCAACTGGCAAGACTGGACTAGGGGGAGGACAGCGACTGCAGACAGGGAAGCAGGCGGAGGCGGGGCAGCGCGTAGGGGGAGGGTGGCGGAGTGGTTCCAGGACAGCCCGACTAGTAACTGGCGAGGAAAACAACTCGGCCTCTGAGCAAAATCTGGTGCTTGTGGTGTGCCTGCGGGTTCGCCTACGCGATGGGCGCGGCAACCGGCAGACGAAATCCCAAAGTCGCTCCGCGCGAGACAAACCAGCCTGCTGCGACTGGTCCTATGCCGGTTACATATACTCTCGCAGCGCCCGTATCCAGTGGCGGTCCGTCCTCTGAGGGAATCCTTCTTGCAGGGTGAGTTCCTCTATTTGCCTCTCCTGATCTTGGTTCCGCAAACTCCCAGCCGTGGATTGCCGAAAATAGACAATCGAATCTTTAGGAAAATAGGCCCGTTCTCTTAGAACCTCTTGAAGTAGTTGAAGCTGAAATGACCGGTAGGACCCTGTGCGTGTGACAATTGTTGGATCTGAGCCCACCGAGTAGGTACCAACTAAAAAAGGTGGAGTAGGATAGTTGCGATACCGTTCCATTGCATATTGACAAAAGAATGTAATGAGCCAGCTCCTGAACATCGATTTCTAGCGTCAACGGGGGCCAAGTCTCACTTACCCGAATTCTTGATTGAATTATGACCGTCGATTCTTAAGATCAACGACCAGAAATGAAGAATTCAGTCAAATGGGACTTGGCCCCGGGTTCGATCATGCATGGAGGTGTAGTTCAGGTATGGGACAAACGAAATTCCAGTGCAACGCAGCGACGCCCCAAATTCAAACACGCGTGCATGGAACATGCAAGGTGTCCTGCCTCGTCCGGTCTGGGCTCTGTGCTCCGGGGCAAGGTCCCACAAGCAAAGAGGATTGGCTAAACATCCTAAATCTATACGTGTTTTACGTAGAGATACAGAAAAGGAGTTCAGTCTCGACATTTGGTACCTTTCCACGAACGTGTCCAGATTCAGGTGTTCAAACCAGTCCTCTTTTCCAGCTTCTTCCCCCGAATACAAAGGACGGTCATTACATTATAGCCGTATTGAGATTGAAAGATACCCTACGTACAACTATAATTACCGTACGCTGTTGTGGGACCTCTACCTGGAGCTTTCAACCCTGCCGCCGTAACATCTCCTCGATAAGAAGGAGGGTGAAATCGGCGGAACATAATTAATGAAAACGATGTTTTTTACAGCTAACCATTAAAAAAAAAAAAAAAAAAAACACTATCCATCAAGTACTCGAGTACTGCACAAACGCTGATTGTAAACATCCCTCAGTGAAGATCAACCACCCAACCCCCCCCCCCCTCCCTGAGCTGCCACTGCTCCTGGGGATTCTTTGCATCGGGCCGTAGATTTCGGAAGAATGGC
Organism: Chara braunii; assembly: GCA_003427395.1. NCBI lineage: Eukaryota > Viridiplantae > Streptophyta > Charophyceae > Charales > Characeae > Chara > Chara braunii. Next base: position 29,582 of record BFEA01001228.1, read on the forward strand.
GAGATACGAAGAATCCGATGCCATGAGAGGCTGACACTGAAAAGCTCTCAAGTCCTTCGGGACACGCATAAATCGAGAAATGGTCAAAAAAAAAAAAAAAACGAGATCCAGTCCTGCCATTACCACAACGGAGGTGCAAGTCTACGAGGTCTCACCAATGCGTGTTTTCCCTCCACCTGGAGCGTGCCGCTCTACAAGCTCTAACCAAGCATAATACGCGAGCAAGTTAAGTTCCACTTGCTCGGATCCTCTCGTTCTTGGAATTTGTAGCCGTCGATCTTCGTGAAAGATGCTCAGAAATTAAGAGACTAACTACAGTAAATGGCACCTTGCCACGACTCTCACCGAGAGCCAAGTCCCACTATAGTAGCTGTAAATTCCCGTAATTCTTTATTTTTGACCGTCTCTCTCTGCAATCTAGGGTCAGAAATGAAGGATAAAGGCAAGTGCGACTTTGCCCCCGAGTCCAACAACGATGAGAACCGATCGACAGGGGCCCAAGTCCCAGTAGCAAATGTCGCGTTGTTTTTTTTTTTAACTTTTTTTTGTTTTGTATTTTTTTTGTTTGTTTTTGTACACGGTTTATCCCGCATATGGGTACTCCGGCCGGTTTAGTGAATAGAATGTGAGTGAATAGAAAGGAACCAAGTGATCACACAAAGCAATCACAAAGCTGCAGCACAAGGCCGCCATAAACGAGCTTCAAAGAAATGCAGTAAAAACATGCTCGACATCGCGCGCCACCTTCATTCCACATCACCCAAAATTCCCCCGAACACTCCGCCATCAAAAGCGCCGACTCATTTTTGGTGCAAGCACCAAAAGGAGTTAGACCGACTTGCGCCAATCTTTTTATCGATCCGTCTTGGTCAATTCCTAAAAAACCAAACCAAAGTCAAATCCTGCCGAAAGCTACGGGCAACAAACAAAGGAGGAAACAAAAAGTAAAGAAACCAGGCCTACTCCTATCACGCAGTCTGACCTGGCAAAGGCTACAGGCAAAAACCCATCCTACACACAGATTCCAACATAGGCCCGACAACAGGTCATACACAACCGCACCCAGGTCCAGGATACAACCGAGTCCCGAACGGGCCTGTACCCTGGTCTAATGATATGCCAAGCTCCATCGGTCCAGTGCCCTGGTCCATTCAGACCACAGCCACGGGCACTGGCCCGTACTACATGCCTCCCATCAGCCAATAAACCGTTTGCCAAGCAAATCTAATCAAATCACTCACCGGCGTCATCTACGTGCAAGGTCGTTCGAACAACAAATCAAAGACAACAAACCAGACACACGACTACAGGCAAACTACCGGACACCTCACAACGGAATGCTAGTACAGTACCCAACGAAATCATCCAGACAACAATTCGGCCAACAATTTTCACACCATCCCTTTGTCCCGTGCAAAGTTATGTAATCCCTTGCCGAAGATGTGCCCCGGAGAATTGCATCGCCGCAGCTCCATTCTCAGGAGCAACAGAGCTTCGACCAACTGCATATTAGCCATGGAATTCCGTTCAATTCTATGCAATGCACTAACCACCACTGCCAGCTTCGCCTTCTTCGATGTCCATGATCGGTAATCCTGAAAGCCCCGGAAGGTCAACTCAGATCCTGCTAACAGGTCCTTCTCATTCTTCATTGCCTGGCAGCATCCAAGATACAGGAACCCATCCTTCACCGTCAGCCTACAGCCCAGAAACTCCCATTCATTTTCACTCACTTCTGTTCTCTTCAAGGTCAAGGCCTTATCGTAACAACCTTCGAAGGACGCGAGGATCCTCTCCGCCTTGCGTCTCGATTCCTGTTTCCGTGAATCGTAGGCCACAAAGGCGGAAGCATCGTCAACGTACCGAATCCCGACGATCAGCCTCCGATCATTCCCCAAACTGATCAAAAAATCCCATTCTGCCTTCACACACATCAGGCAGGCAAGTGGCGGACTTGTCGCCTTTCCCATCGGTATTCCTATCACCTGTCGAAGGATCGTGCCGCCAGCGACCGTAAAACACTCGTTCAATTCAAACTGCACAAAATCATGAATCATCGCGAACTCAACGAATTGAAAGCCTTCAACCAGCGCTTTCTGGCTCAACACAACACCCTTCCCACGATGCTTCACCCACACACCCCGGAACCCTCTCCTTTCCTGCCACCACAGACACCACTCCAGCGTGTGCATAATCGTATCATGCGGTAGCTTACTGAACATATCCTTAATATCATACAAACCCACGAGCAGGTTCGTGTGTTCCCCCACCCTTCGCATCTTCTGATTAATCCCAGTCAGTCGAGGCCGCAATTCGCAAATCGATTTCAAGTTGAAGTGCCCACTCTCCGGAAGCGAGAAGAGCAACTTATTAACAGCTCGAGCTATCTTCCTACAAACACCGTTACTGGGCTCGCTGTACGTAGGGCAGATCGGCCTGTACTTCCCCGTGTCCTTGTGTCTAGGCAAGGCGTACGCATTCCCAAGCCTCCCTTCCGCGTCCCATTTTCCCAGCCGGTCAAAGTTCTGCAACCGAAATTTCTCAAAACAATCCCTCAAAATTTCATCCTCCTTACTATCGCAAACCTCATATCCCTCGTCTTACAGGAAGGTTGTCCTCATCCCCTCACCATATACAAATGGGCACATTACCAGTGTATCCCTTAGATTTTTGTCCAGGGGGACACGCACCAATCTATCCAGCCGGTCGACAAGCTGCCGAACTTCCGATACATCACTATTGGCTCCATTCTCGCCTCCGACGCAACCCTCTACTTCCACCAATGAGAAAGTAACCTTCCCAATTCCGTTCCCTAACCAGCTGAGGTCCTGCATACCGTTAGACAACTCACCTGCCAACCTAGACACCACACCGTGGCTTCTGTCCCTTGGTACATTCTTGGCATTAAGAACGATGCTAGGACAGTCGGTCAACTCTCCAATGCGGAACTGGACGTGCCCATCCACCCGAAGGAAGGGCATATCGGTGCAAATGCACCCGAAGACCCCATCCGCCGCATACCGGCGGTGATTATGGAGTATCTCACCCACGTTATGCTTCCTCGTCCAAACAACGGGGGCGCGTCTTCGCACCATTTCCATCACTGGCTTAGTCAGCCTTAACTTTCCAACACCACTCCTTACTAACCGCACGACTTCACCCTTCCGTATTCTATCGTCGAATTCGACCTTCACTATGATCCGCCTTCTGACATTCATTCCAAACCTCTTCTTGAATACATCGGACAGCATTCTCCGCGCCCTAGTTCGACTCCTCTTCTCTAAGAACAGTTTCGCAGCTCCGTAGTAGCCCACCAGTTCGTCTACAGACTTCGCCATCAATTCCCTCTGCTTCCTCCAATTCTTAAACATCCAGATCAAGTCCTGCTTCATCCTCAAGGTTCTCGGTGACGCTTCCATAATGTCGCGTAAGATCAGCCATCCTTCCTTTTCGAACATCCTCTTACATTGCCTTGATGGCCTCGTCCTTTTACCCACCACCACACGAGATTCACCAAACAATCTGCGTACAACACGCTAACCGTCAGACCAGATACATCCACCATTACTGCACACCTCAACCTGATGACCATGTGACGGCTTGACTAGGCCACGCAGGAAATCCACAATCCGAACAGTAACTTGGTTGGTGCGCGTACGTAATTCCAGGATCCTCCCTAGTTGCCCTCCATCTCCTCTTGCGACCGCATCCTCCTTCTTCACCCATCGCTTCCTTCTCTCCCTCCTACCCTTTCTACGTCGCTTCCTAGTCCTCTTCCTAATTCCAATCGTACTTAACGATGATAACCACGTCTTGATCAGGGTCCTCTCCACCGCCTGCAGCTCAGCCCTGTCGTTACTATAGCACACTGGGATCGCTACATATTTCTCACACCCCACCTTCCCTAACCAATTGTACAGGTTTCTCCCTCGTTTCTTCCCGCCCTTCTTTACACAATTCACGTGCTCACACCACCGCACAGCCAGTTCCCTCTCTGTCATACCCACATACTTCTGCTTGTGCCATGGTGAGACCAGCACGTAGACACAACCACTAGCAACACTCAAATCCAACTTACCAGCTTCCTGATCTCCTCCAATATTCGACGAACTTCACACACCACCTTACCTCCCCTTGCAAAACCAAACCAAGCACCAAGGCTCCGCATAAGACGCTCGTCCTCTGCATCACGACCAGACCGTTGCAGCCGCCTCTGGGCCAACAAACGGATCCTACGCCATAGATCCTGAGGTCGATATCCTCACTCGGATGCCTCCAGATCATCCTTGCTAGCATCTGCCCCTACCTGATTCGCCTGAGCGTTACGTGCCGAGCGTCTGACCACCCTAGGAGTCTCGACAGCGGTACATTAATCGGATCATATACCTTGGTCACTCTCCTCTTAACCAATCGATTGATCGCTAGTTCCCGCTTCCCATACACCACGTGTTCAGCCTTACACGCATCCTTCAACTCCTCGATAGTAAGCGCTTCAAAGAGCTCGCGGCACTCTTCCTCATACTTCTCGCGTGCACCAGGTCCAGCACCAGCCGTCACGTGCTTCAATGATAGGGAGATCTTGCCGACTGGTTCCATGGTAGTCGTGGAGCTACCGGCTCCCGCACCCCCTTCACTTCGGATCTCATTGATCTGCGATTTTGCTCCGTAGGATAAGCCCGTTCTTCGTCCTTTAGTCGGCGTGATCATAGGCGGGCTGTTTCCAACCGCCATTTCTTTACCCCGCTTCCTCTTCTCATTCAGGCTGAGCCCTGCCGCCCTGCGGCGCAACCTGAATAATTCGTCGTCTTCAAAAACCTCCTCTTCAACCTCAGCAGCTGCAATCATTCATCGCAGCCTTTCTTTCTCCTCTTCGAGAGTCTCGCCCCGCTCGTTGATCTTCACCACCTTCACTATCTTCTCGATTTTTCTAGCAGACTCCATGGTATCTTCCTTCTCTTTTTCTCGCAGTACTTCCTCACGCACCATCCACATCAATCGCGCGTCTCGTTCATCCTCGTATTTCCGCTTCTCAGCCAGCTCCTCAAGTCGCTTCGTCTCCGCTTCCCTCCGCATAGCCTCATCCTTCCAAGCCGCCTCTTCCCTCACTTCCCTTTCAAGTCGTTCGCGCCTCTCCTGCGCTTTTTGTAAGAAGTATTCACGCATGAGCCCATCGGTATCACCGCCACTTCTACGCATGCTAGTATCCGCGGACAGGCTTCTTCTCTCATGCCCCGTAGCCATATTTCGGCCTCCCTGTACTTGCGGTGGAAGGATGAAAGGAACACCCCTTCTCTTCGCATCGTGATACTCATCGCGGTGTTTCTTCTCGCATGTACGACCCGCCATCCAGTTCTCCGAGTTCTGCCTAAAGCCCTCATTCCCACTCCCGCTGGCACCACTGCCCCCGGCGGATCCTGCAAGTCCGCCACTCCCGCTCGTGCCACTCTCCCGACTCATCGAGACAAACCACCGAAAACACCGAACAGCCACACAACCGGCCTGTTCACAAAACTGTATAGTCACAAAGCAGTAACACTAGTAGCGCGCCGCCACCCCCTCCAGGTGCAATCTCCTAGCAGGTTACGACGATTGATACGAGTGAATAGAAAGGAACCAAGTGAGTACTCAAAGCAATCACAAAGCTGCAGCACGAGGCCGCCATAAAAGAGCTTCAAAGAAATGCGATAAAAACATGCTCGCCACCTTCATTCCACATCACCCAAAACTCCCCCGAACACTCCGCCATCAAAAGCGCCGACTCATTTTTGGTGCAAGCACCAAAAGGAGTCTGACCGACTTGCGCCAGTCTTTTTATCGAACCGTCCTGGTCAATTCCTAAGAAACCAAACCCTAAGAAACCAAACCAAAGTCAGATCCTGCGGAAAGCTACGGGCAACAAACAAAGCAGGAAACGAAAAGTAAAGAAACCAGGCCTACTCCTATCACGCAGTCAGACCCGGCAAAGGCTACAGGCAAAAGCCCATCCTGCATGCAGATTCCAACAAAGGTCCGACAACAGGTCCTACACAAACGCACCCAGGTCCAGGATACAACCGAGTCCCGACGGGCCTGTACCCTGGTCTAATGATACGCAAGTTGCAGTCTTTGGGTTTAACAAAGACATTTTTTTACTTTTCTAATTGGCAAGGATGACACGCATAATCCGAGAAATGGTCCAAAATCCAAAAAAAAAAAAAACGAAATGGTCCAAAGCCTGCCAACGACGAGCCCTTCGTATTCATTTCACCCCAAAGATTTTGTCGCGGGGCCTTTTTGTTTCTTAGCTTTTCCCATTGGATTAAGTGCGTGAATCTGCGAATGTGGACGTCCTTTCGCGTGCGATGCAGAATAGCAGAGCATTCTTGACTCTTTCTGCACCGCTGAACAAACACGTGACGCTCCATATTCAGCCGTTTCATCCAATTCTCTTCGCGATTGGGACTCGGTCCCGGCTTGGATAGCAAACACCAGGGGCGGGGGTCGAGCTTCCACGGACTATACTGTGCCACTGTCCGTACTTGGTAGCGAAGATCGACGGCGGGGCTGTCCCTCTACACACAAAACGCGCAAGTGGGAGCTCCCCCAATATACTAACCCTACCCTGTAATCCTTGCGACACATGCAGACGCCAACGGATACGGATACAATCATCAGACAACGTGCGTTCTCTGATTAAATCATCAAAGTAACAATCATTTTCTGGGCTGCCTCAGAGCGTCGTTACGGATAGAGTTCACGGTCAAACTGCTATTTTTCTGTTTTAATTCAAGGCTAGAGAATCCCCCCGAATACAACGCATGGTCATTATAGCTGAATTTTTTGGGGCATCTTTCAGTCTAACTTCAGCTATAATGACCGTACGCTGTATTCGCGGGAAGACTGTAGCTCGTCTAAGCCCAACCAACGCAGTAGTCGACTGTTAACCGGGACGGTTACTCCACTGATTCCATGATCGCTGCAGAGTGAGTGATCACCACTGACGAAGCTTGGCCATCGTGAGGTGTATCCTCGCAACGTCATCGAGTCAAAGCGTAGTAATCAACGGTGGAGATCCTGTCCCCGGGTCCCCCCCCCCTCGACCTCACCAGCCCCCTTTCCCCCCCCAACCTCAATTTCCTCAAACGTCCTCCCCCCTCCCACCTCACCCCACCCCACCGCGCCGGCCCCACCCCACAAAGAAAGGAATGAAGGATCTCGAGATCATGACTTGGTTGGGATCCCACGTCGACTCCTTGGTTTCAGTCCTCTGCTCATGAGATCCTCCCAACCCTGGCAATGGTCGCCGGGGCGTGCCCCACCACCATTTTCCCCCAAAACACAGCGCACCCTCCTCATGAGCGGGTGGACGTAAGAACTGAGGGTGCAGAGAAAAAAAAAAAAAAAAAAGAAGGAAAAAGGGTGCGTTGTACTCAGGGAATGACTGTGGTAGAAGAAAAGACGAGTAACTGTTTTTTTACCACTCGTGAGTCCGTGCCATTCGGTCTGAAAAACCCACGCCCATCCCCTGGCCAGGTTGAAAAATGGGTTAATTGGTCCTGCTATGGTAGAGGGACACGGTCCCCGATCATCACGCTCATATCACACACTTTCAATTCACAGGATTGTCGTCTAAAATTCTCTAAATCGCCTGACCCGGAGATGGCTATCTGCGGCTGAAGCGAGGGCAGCGAGATATCATAGCAGTATAACTGTCTATCGGAAGGTAGACTTCATCGTGGTCAAGATTGCTGGCGGAGATGACTATCTGCGGCTGAAGCGAGGCCAGGGAGACATCATAGCAGTATAACTGTCTATCGCCTGCGATTGGCAGCTCCCGTGCGTCTTCGCCTGCGATTGGCAGCGGCTCCACGTCAGACAGATCCACCAAGTGCTCCGAGAAATCACTCATAGGATGGGGGCTCACTGTCAGCTGATAGGGAAGAGAGGCATAGGAGAAAAAGGGAGGCATTTAGACAGGAGGTGGGATAGCTTGGACGTTAAGAGGAGGGGCAGGAGGAAGAAGTGCAGGCAGTTGAGGAAAGAGAGCCGGCTGACCCCCTTGCCCTCAACGAAGTAGAGACTCGCAAGTCGTGAAGCGATGGCCCTCGCGCCCTTGTACCCGAGATACCGATCTGGCCACCTGAATGAAGTACCCCCTACTTGGCCCCGATAGCTGCGGATCCCACGGCCTCCGCCGCCGCCGAGGAGGCCAGACTCGACCCCGTGGTCGAGGCCGTGTGTACCCGAGATACCGATCTGGCCACCTGAATGGAGTACCCCCTACTTGGACCCGATAGCTGCGGATCCCACGGCCTCCGCCGCCGCCGAGGAGGCCAGACTCGACCCCGTGGTCGATGCCGTGTGGCCGATTATTTCCATGGCCACGCCATACGCAGGCGGAGCCACGCGCCTGAAATCGGAGCACGTGCATCGCCTGCGCCCGCCATAATCAACTAAAAAAAAAAAAGAAGGTAAATTTGGGGCGATAGTTTTCAGGTGGGGAAATAATTCAAAAAATTAGTAATAATGACCCCCAACAAAAATAGCCTTTTTTTTTTTTTAGGGGTAACTAGGGCGCTGTCACGATAATAGTTAAAAAATGCATTCGAAACACCCATTTTGCAGTTCAGTCACGGCCCGACTTCAACATTCAGTTGAAACTCGGGCTGCCGCACAGGGCACAAAAACCAGTTTTCTTTACCAGTTGAGTCATGCCACGTAGGCTGGTACAGTCCCGCCGTGGGTGCTGTGGGAACGGGTACTTTTGGAAGTGGAGTGCTTTTTTTTTTGTGTGTGTTACGGTTACCGAAGGGGCCAGGACTGCAATCCAGTGGACGCCGGGTTCGAGGTGGCAAGCAGAACGGCCGAGCGAACCCGGCAAGTTTTTCCCGCCATGCCTCTGTCTCGCAGGCTCGCACACACAGAATCCATGGCGCCAAGTAGCCACCTCTCTCTCTCTCTCTCTCTCTCTCTCTCTCTCTCTCTCTCTCTCTCTCTCTCTCTCTCTCTCTCTCT
>BFEA01001228.1:45341-66410 GCA_003427395.1 Chara braunii
AGAGAGAGAGAGAGAGAGAGAGAGAGAGAGAGAGAGAGAGAGAGAGAGAGAGAGAGAGAGAGAGAGAGAGAGAGAGAGTTTGTCTTCTTCGTCTTCTAAGTCCTGTGTCCACCATCTCTTCCTCACCCTCTCGCTACCAGACTTCTCAGCATCTGCAGACTACAGGAGAGAGAGAGATTTGCGACTTTCGGACTTGATGACATTTTGACCCAGACTCGACATTGTCATTCAAACATTTGATGAGGGACTATTTGGGACTTGTAACGAAGACTTGTCTTCGCGATATTCGCATCTCCCCTCTTCTTTCTCGTCTGATCCCCCTCCTCTTCGTCAGTGTATGGTCTGGACCTGGCACATTGTTCTGTTTGTAGCGCCAGGCCACTCACATCCTGCAACGATGGTGATGTACGTTACTACGTTGGGTCTATATTACGACATTGATTGGGTTGATCATTGATATCTTACCATTCCGCAGCGCTATCTTATACTTTGTGACGGAGGTCGGTCCTTGCTCTGTTTTGGACCATTATGGTATTCCACAGTTCAGTATCTCCTCCTCCTCTCACATCTCGCTCGACGCTGTAAACAAACACACTAAAAGCATCAGCGCGTCAAGTAATGTTGCCTATACAATGACCTACTGTACTGTCGGCCCCGTGTGGGAGCCGTGCATGCCACATAGCCGCCTATAGAACGACCTGCTGCCTATGGTTGGCAGAGGCGAGGGAGACTTACCTATGGCGCCATAGTTCCAGCTTCGTCTTCGATGTACCTGCAGCAAGGGGACACCTTCACAGGTTAGTACTTACTACTTAGTACAAGAGAGCAAGCGAGAGTTTTCTTCTTTCTCCTGTACGTCCACCATCTCGGACTTCTCCTCCAGCTACCTGACTTCTCAGTATCTGCAGAGAGAGAGAAAGAGAGAGAGATTTGTGACTTTGGGACTTGACGACATTTGGATTCAGCCTCGACATTGGGATAGAGACAGTGGACATGGGATTATTTAGGACGTATATCGAAGACTTGGTGTTGAAACCATTCCCATCTTCCCCCTCATCTTCGTCTGATCCCCCTCCTCCTCATCTGTGTATGTTTGGGGACTGGCGGAATCTTTCTGTGTGAGCGCATTCTTCCGACATGGCATTCCGGTGTTGTGGCACCCTGCTTACGCGCCATCGTACTGACATGGCACACCTTGCTTACCTCGCACTCTGCTTATGTGTCTGTCTTGCTTACATGGCACTTTGCTGAAGTGGCTTGGTCTTCGAAGTACATACAGCGTAAGCAACGAATTTAAGAGTTAGAGTGACGTGAATTTGACATGTCATGTGCCCCGCGAGTACAATGTTGCCCAGACTCGCTGCCACAATCGATGGATAGATCAGAAAATGTGTGCATGTGTACTAATTTATTTATGTGAAAGCCCAACTCGAAAGGATTCATATCAAGTAGAAGCATGGCCAAATGCACATCCGGCACGAAAAATTATGGGCACATATGACATCACATGTAAAGGGTGACTTGAAAGCAGTTTGACCTGCTTTGCAGACAACAGTGCAAACTCAACATGACGCAACGGAGCAATGAACCGCCTTGACCTGCACAACGGCGAACCACGGGCACCGGAAACGGGTGCCACAACGATCCTAATGTCACAGCAAAATTCACAAGAAACAGAATGCTGGCCAAATACAATTCAAATGAAAATGACTGCAGAGTTGTATGGACGAAAGAAGAATGAGGGAAAAAGAAATGTTGTGTCAGAGTAAAGTACAACGCAAATTTATAAACATGGTGAACATTCATTAATAAGCAGGAAAATTGACGAAATCAAATTCAATAAAAACACTGTACACAATCCGTTCACAACTCGAAAGAAACGATGGTTGTCAATAATGATAATAGCGTGGAGCATTGTCTGCTGCCGGGAAACGTGTATATGGCGCATTGTGTGTTAGATGCATGCACAGCATGTGCAGGCAGTGTTTCACTTTTGCACCACAACAACCCCCATTCCATCCATTTATGGTTTTGCGAGTCGAAGCAGCTTCTCGTCTATTGTAGACGATTACACAGTCATACCCGTCTACAAGTCATATTGAGCACAACACTTGTGGCATATAGCTATCTCGACTATCAACATTTGTGCTTAGTTCGGGGCACCGTTTCTTACTATGTACCCGAAGTCCAGGGCTACTCTCAGGTACAGGACCTAACGTTGGCACGTTGAGCGCATATCTACTACCTAAGCACAAATCAAAGCAGAGCTATCCTTTGGTTATTGGTCTACGCCTAACTAACTCTGCTCTGTTCGGGGAGTAGTACCCAAGCTCCTAACACCTGGTGTGGGCTAAAAAGTGAAATACAACTTCCACAACCAGGCAGGAGGGACAAGCCGACGTTCTCAGTTGGTGAACCCACAACATACGACAGGGGGTCGTGTGGAATCGAATGGATGATGTGGGGAATCCATCCCACGACCTCCTGTGTACCATTTACATGCTCTACCAACTGAGCGTGGCCGCTTGGCCATGGGGCACCATTTTTTTTTTTTTCTTTTTTTTTTTTTAACAAGGGGTCATACTAATCTTCTGATTCTTCTTTGTATCTTTCCAATTTTAACAGGATGTCCCACCATTTCCGTTTGTTCTTGCAGCCCAATTATCACTAAGCCTCTGATGAAAAGGGCTGCCCAGATTGAAAGTGGTTGAGCGGCAACGTGGTTGTTGTGCCCAAGGATGATGACACGCGGCATGGCCTGGGCATGCACCAGGGTGATGACATGAACGAAGGGGGGGGGGGGRGGGGCAAGGAAAAACTAGGACGCTCTCGCGGTTTTCATTATTAAATGCGTTCCATTTAGGATTTCGTGAATGTTGCTTGAAAGTCAAGAAAATCATAAAGAATACAACCCGCCTTAGGGTCGGGTGGGGATGTGTTGTGTTCAAGGGAGGCCTCAAGTGCATTGAAAACAGATAATGAATGCGTCGGAGGAACGAAGTTGATTGGTCAATAGACGAGGGGGAGGGCACAGGGGGGGCGAGTGGGCTATGGGCCTCGCTGCACTAGTCTCCAAATGTGCAAAATGCGACTGAATTCATTGTTAGAACATGGAAAGGTACATTGCCATTTTTTTTTGTCTTTCGTGCATGTGGACAGTAGTGCAGCGAGGCCCTATCTCCGCGGCGCTATCTCCGCTTGTGAACATGTAGTGCGCCAGAGAGGGCCGCGGGTGTCCAACACCTTTCTATTCAGATTCTGCCCTCCATTCTCTGCACTCTATGCCCTTCCTCCTCTCCACAACTGGCAATCCCAGATCTGTCTTCTTGGTCTCAAGTAATCCCGCTGCCAACACTTAATGCTTTTCCACTATCCCAAGGGTCGTTTCACTACACAACACTCGACATGTATCCTGAGCTCATGATCTTCTTGATACATTCAAGATGTTGGAATCCTCAGAGAGTCAGACTACACCTCGTCCAGAAAGCCTCCAAATGCATGTGGAATGTTGAGCAGTGGGAAGAGGCCGTCTCTCTTCTCTACCCTTCTGCAAGGTTCTAGATACCTTTAGCGATCTCCGACGTTTTCTATTCGAACGATGACAGAAGCCATGACGACACGTATCTGCTTTCTCACCAGTCTTGTTCACAAACGGGCACTAGAACTGGTTTTTGTATGTTCCATGTTGCTTAAAAAAAAAAAGAAAAAAAAAAGGTTCTTCTATTTTCCATGACCAGGCAAAGGGAAGTGAAGCAGCAACTGCCCGTTCTTTAAAACTTAAAACAGACCTTTTTTTTTTCGTTTAGTAAGTTGTTTGTTGTTGAACATGGTAGATTTTTTGCTGTCATTTTCAGTACAGTATCTTTGTGTTTCGGGACGGCGGTGTTTACGGGGGGTGGTGTGTACTGTAAACATCACCCTCCCAAAACACAAAGAAAGATACTGTTATAAAAATCAGACCAAAAACCTACCATGTTCAAGCGCAAACAACTTCGCTGAATGGGGAAAAAAAAATGTCAGTTGCTTTGTTGCCACTTGTACGCACCCTCATACGAGTACGAATTCGTACTCTTGTACTCGTACTCTACTCGTACGCTAGCGGCCCCACATGAGGTTTTTTTTTTTTTTTTTTTTTTAATCCGGTATTGTTTTTATTTTTTTTCTCAAATTCTAATAAGAATCTAAAGATGATGCTCAACCAAATATTGCTTTGTTTTGTGTTTTTGCATCATATATTTGTTTTTCGGATTTTTTTGATAAACTTTTTTTTTTTTTTTTGATGCTTTTTCGTACGGGGGKGTACAAGACGTACAAGTTCCCGTACAGGTTCCCGTACAGATCCCGTACAGAAGTTACCAATACGTTTCATACGGAAAGCCACCGTACGTGTACTCTATGCACCATAGGTCAGTTGTAACGAACAGGCAACTCAGCAATCACCGAGAACTAAAGCAGCATTTAAGGAGGTTTAAAAATCTCGCCCCTTGGGAGTGCAAAGTTCCGCTGGTGATGGCTGCCATGGCGAGGTGGCCGACACGTGTCGGCCAATGTCACACGTGGACACGAAGACGATGAGTCGTAGAAGGAATAGGGCAGGTGAAGGAGGGAGAGGGTGATGGAGGGGGGAAGGCTGGAGGAAGATGCCGTAGGGCTTGCCCCCGACGACCTAGGGCAAGCCCTACAACCTTGTGTATATATATATGTATATATATATATATATATATATATCGTCACAAACAAAACTGCGCGGTAAACCGTAGGCAGAGAGAGAGAAGAGGACAACAAACGAGGGGCTGTGACAAACTCTTTCGTCAGAGTTTTATATATGAGGATATATATATATATATACAGTGTTACAGGCGTTCGGGACAGGCTGAACGCGGACCAAAATAAAAAAAATAAAAAACAAAACAAAGTTTTCAAAAAATCTCGAAACAAAACTATGTTATGAAGAAACATAAACTAAACAACATTTGCCTGGGCACTACATCCAAAGTCTTTACCAAATTTAAATAAAAAATCCAATACTGAAAATAAACACTACGATAAAAATAAAAAAAAATAAAAAGAGAATTAAAATGAGTGAGTGTGCCAGCACCTTTTCGACACCGCCATCTTTGCCAATTTTTAATTATTTTTTGGCATTGACAAATGCCCTGAAAATTTACAGATATGTAGCATGCATAATCAAGAACTCATTAAAATATTTTTAAAAAATAATAAAATATTTTAAGCCCCAAAATAAAGTGAAAATAAAAAGTTAAAAGTGAAAAAAAACAAAATAGTGAGTGAGCGAGCACGTTTTGACACCCCATCTTTGACGATTTGTAATGTTTTTTCAGCTAAGCAGAATGACTTCTAAATTTATAGGCGTGTAGGTTACATCATAGAGAACTCAGAAAAAAAAAATCAAAAAAAACAACTTATGTTTAGGCCCCGAAATATTTTTTGGCGGGGGCCGATCCTGGAGGTGTTCGACCCCCGAGCGTTCTATCAGGTAACCCTGTCTATATATATATATATCGTCAATATATATATATATATGCAGGGTTACTAGGCCGTACGTACGGAGGTCCCCGGGCAGACCTCCGTACGTACGGGCATTCGGGGTCCCGTACGGGGTCCCAACCCGACGGCATTCGGCCCCCGCCAAAAATTATTTCGGGGCCTAAAAATAATTGATTTTTTCTGAATATAGTTTTGTGAGTTCCCTATGACGTGAGGTACATGCCTGTAAAGTTTCAGGTCATTTGGCTAAGCCAAAGAAGAATTGAAAATCGCCAAATATGGCGGTGTCAAGACGTACTCGCCCACGTATTTTTTCACTTTTTACTTTTTGTTTTCACTTTAGTTTGGGGTCTAAACAATTTTATTATTTTTTGAAACTTTTTAAGTGGGTTTTGTATTATAAGAAGTACACATCCGTAAATTTTCAGGGCATTTAGCTTTGCCAAAACAAAATGAAAAATCGCCAAAGATGGCGGTGTCGAAAACATGCTCGCACACTCACTAAATTTAATTCTCTTTTTATTTTATTTTCTTTTATTATTAGTATTTGTTTTCCATATTTTATTTTTTATTTCAAATTTCGTAAGGAACTCGGATGTAATGCTCAGGCAAATCTTGATGTATTTAGTTTTCTCCATAACATATCGTTTTTTCAGATTTTTCTGATGATTTTTTTTTTCTCTTTTTTTTTTTTGTCCGCGTTCGACCTGAACGGCCGAACGCATTCCCAAGGGGTCCCATAAGTTTGGGCGTTCAGGTCTGGGCGTTCCGCCCGTCCTGAGCACCGGATAACCTGTATATATATATATATATTTACGTATTTCTAGGGGTATTAAAAAAACAGGCTGCGGACAGGGCCTCATTGGCGGCGGCCACGACCGACTTTTTCGGTCGAGGTAACCGAATCGCGTGCCGCCTAGGCCGCGGGTGTCACGTAGGGCACAAGTAAGTGTGTGTGTGTGTGTGTGTGTGTGTGTGTATGTGTATGTGTGTGTTTGTGTGTTGTGTGTGATGTGGTTGAGGGGGGGAGGGGGCGATCAATCCCCCACCAATCAATCAGAAAAGAAAAAAAAACATCGATGTGTTTTGAGTCAGGTTAGGTTTTTTATTTTTTAAAAATAATTTAAGTGATAAAAAAATAAAAATAAAAATATGGGGATGTAGAGCGCAAAGAAATTTACACCCCCATTTGTTTTTTTTTTTTAATATTTTTTGCCTGCAAAAAAAAAATCCCGGGCCGCGTTGTACCGCGTTCTAACGCGATATAGCGCGACGTTGTAACAGGGGTTCAACGACTGTTGAACCTTTCAACGGGAAACCCCCGTTGAATCGAAAATCAAACACACAGCCAGGGGCATTGCATAGGCCAAAGGGCATCACCACAAACTCGTACAGACCGTACCTGGTCTGAAAAGCGGTTTTGTGCTGGTCCTCAGGTCTAATAGCAATTTGATGGTATCCGAACTTCATATCTATCTTTGTGAAGTACTGACATTCCGACACTCTATCCAATAGGTCGTCGATGAGGGGTAGGGGCTCTGCGTTCTTAACGTTGATGGCATTGAGGTCCCTTTAGTCAATGCACATCCTTAAGGTACCTCCCTTCTTAGGGACAAATAAGAGTGGCGCACCGTAAGGGGAGGTACTAGGCTGAATCCATCCCCTTTTTGTGAGTTCCTTGAGATCGAGGCAGAGCTCGTCCAACTCCACAGAAGACATCCTATAGATTCGTCATCTAGGCACCTAACTACCTGGACAGCTTCTATCGCATGGATCACCTCCCTTTCCACTACGCCCGTAGGCTCCTAAAAAAGGTCGAAATATTGCGCGACCACTGTTTCTATCTCAGGGGGTGATTTTACGACCTCCCTTTTCTAAGAGACAAAGACTAGATACATGCCCTCCCCGTGATTCTGCTTAAAGTAGTTATAGAAAGAGGTGGCAGACATGCAGCCGTAGTTTTCCACTAGACTGCTAGCTTTGAGCTTTTGCAGTCTAACGGTTCTACCGTTGGGCAACTTCTGTATCAATACCTTTCTATCCTAATCAAACTGCGGCTAAGCAACCTCGAGGTAGTACATGCCTAACAACATATCGAAGGGCAGTTCGTCGCTAACGAGGAATGAGATTTTGTGTCTCACTTCCCGCTCCTCCATAAGAGAAGGAATAGACTACGTCCTTGACATAGTCTTTAACCTACCATTTGGTGTTTGTTGGCTAGCGTAGAAGCTACGATTCTGCTAAGCCGCTGCACTTTGTCAGCTAAGCACAGTCTGTTCACACAAGCACGATCAATGAAATTATGTGTAGAGCCTATTTCTGCGAAGGCGCCCACTTTGTGACCACCTATATTGACTTCTACCACGAAATGTTCACCCTTAGGACCTCTACTGATCATCGGCCAAGAGTCTCTAGGGTCCTTCCCTGACCACTCAGTCTGTAACTCATTTGGGGACTCAGACACATCTCTCAAACAGACCGTCGGTGGGTCTGAATGTGGGTGTGGGGCGATGTATGGGTCTCTAGCCTTGGCCAATGCCTGAAGTGGGGAAGGCAACGTTACCACCTCAGCGCAAGTAAGAGCAGCTAACACTCCTACTGGTCCGAGGTGTTTCTCTGCGAAGTGCTCGCAGAAGCACTGTCAGGATTCGTGAATAAGCCCACTACAGTTGGAGTGGCTACCCTCATGGTGACCTTCTTGCCTCGACAAGTTCTTGACGTGTGGCCATAGTTGTCACAATTCATGCATGTGCCCCTAGCAACTCGGTCCCTCCATACCTCGTTATCTAAACCAAATTTTACCCATGTGGGTGTTCTTTCATCGCCCTGACCTGTAGACCGGTCTTTCTTCTTCTTCCCAGTCCGCGTAGCCTTTTCTTTTATAGGAGCCTCAACTCCCCCATCCATTATGCTCTCTCTCGTCCCCATAGTCTGGAAAGTCGTCAATTTCTGTCGCCTGACCATTATGGTTAACGAAGGTAAGTTGACCTTTCTTTTTCCAGTCCTTGGGAAGTTTCTTCTTCCTACCGTCTACTAGGCCTTGATGCGCAAATCCCATCTTAGCCTCTATGTCTAAGGCTTTCTTGCTGAAAGTAGCAAATCTATATTGGTCTATGTAGGCCTCATCTACCTATTTTGTTTTAACTTCTGAGGGCAGACATCTCAAATAGTCCTTGAGGAGTACATGAGGGTCACAACGCACACCAGGTACTACGATCTGACGTTCTACAGTGTCTGTAACCTCGCGTAGATTCTTATACCTTTCGGCACAAAGATTGTTGATTGCGTCGGTGGCCTTATGAGCCCCTTGAGGGTCATGCCACCTCTTCTACACAGTCGGTACGAAGTCTTTCAATGTCTGGGTCTGAGCCTGAACATCAAAATTTTAACCATACTCGTTTTGCTGCACTAACTCGTTTAACCAACACGCTGCTGATCCCTCGAAAAAGGAAGCAGCAACTATGCCAACCATAACCTGTTGCTCTGGCCTTGTGAGTTTTTGCCTTGCATACGTGGGCACAATCCTCACCCGGGTGTCGAAGTCCTCGTCCTTCTTCTTGTCGTCAGAGAAGGGCTTAGGACTCAGCAAAGGAATCTTGCGCATCCACTGCATAGGTTGGATCTGCCCAGGCGATTACTGCAGTTGCTGCATGGCCACTGAGACAGGTTGTTGCACGCTAACCTACGGCTATCCTGACAATGAGATTGTAGCTGCCACCGTCCTCGATGGTACGGGAGAATAAATCTGAACCTGACCACTGAGTACTGGTTGACTACCTGAAAGAGGAATGTCATTCATAGGAGAGAAAGAGGGCCCTATCAGTTACGGCGTCACTGAGGGACTCTCAACCGAAGCAGGAGCTACAACCTACTGAGGCTGCCTCATCACTGGACGAGGCACCTGCAGTCTATGTATCACCCGCGGTCGCGACCGCGGGCCATTTTACCGCTTGCGGTCGGGATTCCGCCCGCGGCCGAGTGCGGTCGGAATACCCCGACATTTTTAACTCCTAGGATAATAGGCCAAAAAAAAAAAAAAAAAAAGGGGGTTCTAGGTTTTTATGCGCTCTACAACCGCATATTTTAGTTTTTCTTTTTGACTTTTTTTTTTTTTTTTTAAATAAAAAACAAAAATCTCTAAGGCAAAAGTTCTCCACTTTATTCTTTTAGGAAGAAAAATAAAGGATTTGGTTTGTTTTTTATCTCAAATTTGGTAACGAATTTTGATATGACCCCAACGCAAAAGTTGTTGAGTTTATTGTTTGGCATAACCTATATGTTTTTCAGATTTTTATGATTGTTTTTTTTTTTTTCATGACCGCGGACCGCGGCCTCGCGGCCGAGACCGAGGTCTGTGGTCGTGCCCGCGGCGACCGCGACCGCGGGGGATTCATAGCCTGCAGTGGAGCCATAATTTGTTTCTGGCCATCCACTAGTTCAGCCAACACTTCCTGTTGGACCACCTGCGTTTCTGCCACACAAAGCAGTGAGCGACGCAACGCGTGCATTGGAGGGTCAAGTGTTGACTCGTCTAGTGTCTCCTACCTCCTAGCTCCGAGTCTAGTTTTTCTAGTGATAGGCCTTTGTCTCCTCTCTGTTGCATCTCTCAATTGCTGCTGTAGTTGATCATGCAGTTCTTCCGCGTGGAGGATCTCATAATCCTCAGGTGTGAGTGACGTCTGCTGATTGAATTGTGAGCCAACAGATTGACTAACAAAACTCTGAGTGGTACCCTGACTGACACCCGACGAAGAGGCCTGGGACAAGGCCTCTGACACTGTAGAGGAGGTAGCCATCGCAACCTCAACCTAAGCTCTAGTGTTCGCTAGTCTTGCTGATGCAAGTGTTCGTTCAACGTTGGTTGCCGTTGTCCTAGCCCTCTCTAATATTGTCCTTTCCCTGGCTTCCCTTCGCAGCCGTCTTTCCTTTCCCTCGCCTAACTCCAAGAAGGTAATCGGTTGACTGAGTGCAGTTCTACGAGTCACTCTAAGATGTTCCACTACTCGTTCCTCCTCCACACTACCGCTTGCATCACTCATGAGCTACAGTGTTTGTGATCTAAACTAGAGTCCACACTAAGTCCTACCTCAGCATGACACACAACCGGGTATGAACAATCAACTAATTCCTTTCAACCTAGAGAGAAGTAGTCAACTAACCTATCTGTAGGCTGCAACTGTCTGTCAGTTGTACAACTTGAACTAAGTAATCAAAAATAAAAATAATTGTCTATGCATGTTGGATGACAATTCATCTAATCAGTGTCAAAGCGAACAGTTACTGGAATCCAACCCTTCCCCTGTATCCCTCTTGAGTAGTCTCTTTGTGTCGACGTCCTAAGCATCTGGTTGACAAGCGTGTCTGAAGGTGTGCAATCCGGCCCATCCCTGTGCCTCAAGTCTACGCCGAACCTGCCAGCCCTTGCACCTTATTTATCCTCGCATGCAACGAGCCTTACACCTGGTTTGATCTAGCTGATAAAGAGGCAGTTTAAGGACAGTCCCCAAGGTCTTCATGAATTATTTAAGTCGCAGACAGGACAACGATCACATCCAGAGTCAACACCGAGTCCCACCTGAAATATTTATGGACGGTCTGGTGAGCGTCTGTTCAAAGGGCTGGCATGCCCTGCATGACCTCTATTGTGCAGCAGCAGAACCAAGGACTTGTGGCAAAGCATGCATGTACTAGTCCCAGCGCATTGGCATGGTGTCCGTGACCCGAGTGCTTCGTCCAGGGCCCTTCAGAGGCATCACCCGTCTCCCACCAGCTTGCTGCCCAGGAAGGATGTCGACTCTCAAGGTTGAGCGCTCACGACAGCTCACATTGACAGGACTCTCAAGACATAACTCACTTCCTCACGGTAAGAAGTAATGAAGTGGGTACATAAGGAAGAGAGCAACGTACCTCTTAATGCTGCCCCCAACCACATATTTCTCACCGACAACCTGATGTGTATTTACGATGACCGGTTTTTGCCTCGACACAACCAACAACAGAATGCAGTTCCACCTCGGCTCAAATGTCATATCAGCGAGCTCTCATCATCCAACGTACAACGTTGTACACCCCTAATGTCACCACATAGCTCTCTGTCTCGCCCACACGGCCCTGGGCCACTTGTTCTTCAACGCCCAAGCCTTACTATTGCCCCACACCTCATGCAAAGCACCAAACAGCTATTGCGAAGAAGCAATGAAGCGTAGTTCAAACCAACTCTGATACCATATTGAAAGGAAAATGAGCAATAGCGAGATGATAATGTCCAGAATGCACAATCACATTGAAGGCCAGATAGTATCACAGTGTCCAGAAAGCAGAAATGCACCAATATAACACCAATGAAGAATCGTACCACTAAAAACCAATGTCAATGAGAGCTTGCTCTCGCCACCACCAACATAGGTGTCCAGGCCCTATCTCCCTACTTGGCGCTCGGCGCCCGGCCTACGTTCTACATTGCTACAGTATGCCTACTATTTACAATGCAACTGTTGACATCAGCAGCCCACGAAGTACTTGAATATGTCGCCCAATGCAGACCATCGCCAATACCAGGTATGTGCCCTCACATCATCATCATCATCATCATCATCATCATCATCATCATCATCATCATCATCATCATCATCCTTCTCTCTCTCCCCTGACTTATTCCCACGTCTTCCCTCTGTACACGCGAAGACCACCCCTATAATCATTTGATTATACAATCGATAATCTGTGAAGAGTTGGAGTGTTTGTGCTTCATCTGTTGCGCAGTGATGTGCAGCATTGATTGCCCTCCTAAGCGGGAATTAACTGCTCATTCACACACACTGTATCTATGCTGGAACACGAATCAAGCTTCCCTTGTCATCTAACCAACAGAGCTTCCAAATGGAATCATGAAGATAGGCCACGTGGCCATCCCAACAAAAACCGGTTGTGGCCATCCAACAAAATCGCTCGTGAATATATCCATCTTCTATGCAGAGGCATTGATTGCTCCCCCATACCAGAGGAGGATTAACCTGCTGCATTGTTAACCCTAATATGTCGCAATATACATTACCATGTGAACCAGCCAGCGAGTATGGATCACTTTCCTTCGTAGAGAAGGAGGAACCTCCTACAAACTATTCCCTAACCAGCCCACCGCAAAGCAACGGGGCAATCTGCCCCCCATTGCTAATCGATGTTTCGGGCCGGGCCGAGCAACATCGACCATCAACAGCTATCCCACCCCTATCCTCAACCAAACCAGCAAGAGGAGTTCCATTTCAAAGTTGGAGAGGGGAATGATGACATCACAACTAGTATCGAGGGGGGGGGAAGGGGGGGGGAAGGGGGGGGGAAAGATAGCAAACCCTTTTCTCATGCCAACCCTAGTCTCCCCTACGGCCACCTGCGTCTCTCTGCCAACCCCAGCCGCTTCCATAGTCGTCAGTGTCGTCAATGACGCCTTTACCGTTGATATTGTTGTTGTTGTTGAACTTGTTGTAGTCATTGTTGTCAATGTCGTTGTCGTTGTTGTTGTTGTTGTTGTTGAACTTGTTGTAGTCATTGTTGTCAATGTCGTTGTCGTCGTTGTTGTTGTTGTTGTTGTTGTTGTTGTTGTTGTTGTTGTTGTATTCGTTGTTGTCGTTGTAATCGCTGTTGTCACAGCCGCTGGCCTCCCAACCTCCCTGCAATCCGTCGTCCTTGTCACCATTGTCGCCCGTCTCGCCCATCTCTCCACTTTTCTGCCTGTCCCCCATCTGATCGCGCAGGTCACACCCCAGTGGAAAGAGGGATTTGCAAGCCCGCATCCTATCCTCTGCTCGCCTCCAATCGATGTAGCCATGAAGCCGGGGATCCGGCCCCTCCTCCAGCTCCCATATGATGTCTAACATCTCCTGAGCCCTATCCTCCAACCACCGCCCCTTCGAGATCGCCCCCCCATCGATCTCCCTCCCTTCCTGCTGCTGCCGCGCAAGAACCTCCACTACCATCTGCAGCTGCTTGTATCCCTCCTCCAAGATGCCAACCCAGTCCTCCGCATGATATCGTAGCTCCTCCACCGAGTCCATCTCTCCCTCCTTTAGCCTCACCACCAACACGGCTCTTCTTGGGCGACCTTCGCGCCAGCTCCTGTGTCCTTGTTAAGCACAGTGTCCTTATCTCCCGTGTATGTGATGAACCACTTCCTGACCCCGTCCCATCTTTCGTACCCTTTCTTTTGCTTGTATCATATCAACCCCCGAAAAAACCCATTTTTAGTTCTTGCTTTCAGGTCCCGCATTTTCCTTTTTGAGAGTTTTTTTCGACTGCTGAGTTCTGTTTTTCTTCTTGCAAGATCGGGAAATACATGGGAATTTACGTCCGCCTTAGCGAGCGCACGAGGGACTGGGCTCGGTAGTTGGGAATTCCGGGATAAGCGGAAATTCGACGTGTCCTTTTTGGGTGTGTGAATGTTCTTGGGCGCGTCGGGGAAAACTCTCGGAATTTTGCGTAAATACGAATAGGCGTAGGATTTTCTTTTCCCGCGTCGCTTTTCACGCGCGGATATGGTGATTTTAATTTTGAGTTAGGATAGAAGCAAACTGTAACTGTTTCGGTGCCTTTTTCTTTTTTTTGTTGACGGCGCCGTGCATGCAAAAGCTTCCTCCTCTCTGTCCCCCGCATCGCTCCCTCCCGCGCCTCCCTTCCCTTCTCCATCTTTTTTCTCTCTCCCCGTAACTATTTTTCCTTCTCCCTCTCTCTCTCTCGCCTTGCTTTCGCGCACCCATTTCCCTTTCTTGATCATCTGAATCTTGGACCCGTCTTGCGCCACCTCTCGCGCCTTTTCTGTTCTCACCCTCTATGTCTGGCGTACGACGCCCGGTCGATCCCCTGATAACTCCCGCTCGCCAATCAGGTGCGTGGATCGATAGGACCTTCCTATCGTGCGATGAATCTGATTGGTTGAACCTTGAGTTCCGAGGGATCAGCATGGCGTTAGTAGAGCATTCTTCTCAAAGTCTTCTCCTCCTCCTTCTCCTCTTACACCTCAGCTCTCCTGTCGCCTTCTCCCCCTTCTATGTCCCCTGTCGCAACTATAAAACCCGCAAGCACGTTCGCAAATCTCTCTTACGTTCTCGACTCCTAAGCCTGCTTCCGGGAAGCAGTGGCTAGGCAGAGTGGATTGATGTGAGTCGGAAAGTCCTATCGGGATGACGATAGGCTGGCCGGTTGCGCGCTTGATCGCCACGACGGACTGTGGGATCCGGACGAACCGTGTCGAGTTTACGACAGCGGGGTGACGATCGCAGTGGTGGGAGTTAGCACGCAATGGTCGGGATCGTCGGTGCGGGTATGAGGCTCGATGATTAGAGTTGAGTGAGTGATTGGCCCATAGTGGAATTAACGGCGAATGCGCCTTTGTTGCGGATTGTTATCTTTGGCGTCAGTGTGCGGCAGTGACGCCGAACTTTTCTCTTTCCGGACCTTGTCGTCTTCTATTTTGACTCTCTCTCTCTTTCTCTCTCCTCTCGAATGATGATGCGTCTGAATGATTGTCCCGCTCTTGAATGGAAATGAGTCGGCATTCTGTGTGAAAGAACTTCTTCCGGAACTCTTCCATTAGTTTCCTGGGTAATCCTCCTACGCAAGGACCCTGTCTTCTTGTCTTGTGAACGGTGGATGTATGTGTACTGAGTAATGCGATCCATTTTTTCCTGTGCATGTCTCATTTTCGCACCTTCCACAGTGAATGCATGTATGGAATGTGTGATTTTTTTGTTGATTAGATGATTATCGTCGGGATTTTGTTCGAGAATGCAAGAGTGTTTAGATCTGTAGCTCCGTTTACACTGCGCATGTCATCTGCCTTATGTTGCACGACATCAGCAGCTGAGCCACGAGGCGGCCCTGAGAAACAAGGCGCCCAGGGACCAACGTTGTGTCGAACCGATCGGACCCGTAGCCATATGCGTGATCAAGCTGATCTGTGTCAAAAAGATTGATTGGGGGACGCGCGAATCGCTTTTGTTCTTAATGACGTCTCAGTATATTTTGTGATTGATTGACATGTGGACTGACAAGTACCCTTCGATTGGGCGCCAGCCTCCCGTATCTCCCATCCCAACGCGACCTTTTCCTTACAGTGAGGAAAGGACACGTGTATGCGAGTGGGACGTACGAGAAGCCGTTGCACAAATCGGCGGGCAGTATTACTTCCCTCCGGCCAACCGCTGTTCTGGTTTCGTAGAAGCTGGGTTTGTTATTATCGATACACACTTCCCACCCTACTCGGTATTGTTGCCATTTAACGAGTTGATCGTCATTCCGTGGACGGCAGTAGAACCCCACTCGTGTCGCACTCTGTGCACCGAATGTCAGCGTTTTGAGCGCTACGAGTCTAGGGGATTCCACTACCGTGTGCGGAGTGAAGACGAGCATAAGGAAAGAGCCACGCGACTAAGACCATCCACGTCGGACTCGGAACTAACCAGCGAACGACGATGAGATCTGATACGAAAACGGGACACGCGAAGCCTGCCCAAGCCTTTCTGTTCTAAACGACGGGTTGTAGCCCGGTGGGAGGCACGACAATACTTTTTGGATCGAATTTGTCCCTCTCTTCCCGCCTTCCCCGCGCGCGCATTCCGCGACGCGCGAAAACGTTCGACTTGCTCCGTCGGACCAACACGGGGGATTTCAATTCCGTCTGTGTCCCCACACTCAATTTCCAAAAATCCTTGGCACACCGCATCTTGCTGTTTTTCTGGTCCTCTTTTCCGCACAGCTAACATTCTGAACGGAAGACAGCAGAGGGCGTGAGGTTGGGCGTCACATGTACCCCTAGTTATTGTCCACGCAGGTCCACGCAGCTAATCCCAAGGTCCAAGGGCATCCAAGTGTGCGCCTCCCACCCGCCTCAGCGGCTCCATAA
Source organism: Chara braunii (assembly GCA_003427395.1). Taxonomy (NCBI): domain Eukaryota; kingdom Viridiplantae; phylum Streptophyta; class Charophyceae; order Charales; family Characeae; genus Chara; species Chara braunii. The sequence continues at coordinate 61,744 of BFEA01001228.1, forward strand.
TGGGACCGCCCCTCGCCTCCCTCGATGATGACGAAGGAGTAAACCGGAGGGCGACAGGGCCTCGCCTGCCGGTCCGGTTAGCGCACTCACGCCTTCTTACCGGGAAGACAGTAGTCTTGTTCACATGTTTTGAAATCCGCGCGCTATCACTTTGCCCTCCACTCTCGTTTGCCCATCTTGCGTGAAACCACCCAATTACCGTAGGATCTCACTCAACGACAAAAATCCTATAATAAGCACACCGGCGCAACCCCACTACTAAGACGTAACGAAAACCAAAAGCTATCAAGAGCGTTTCCGAACCCATCGTCAAAAAACAAAACCTACCGACGTGGGAGTTATCATATGACATAGATCATGCCATCATGGGTTTGAGTCTGGCTTGGGACTTTGGGGGGGTTCTTGTCCAGCGTGGCCTGTCATCTCTTCAACCAACACATCGTTCCCTCTACTTAGTACTACAAGTATCTGGCCTTCGGCCACACACATCTCCCTATACAGTTACACAGAGAAAGCATAACCTTCCTGCAGACACAAACATGGCTCCTGAACATTTATACATATAGCCTACGGGCTCATACAAACATACATAGCCTTTGTCCCTTTGGGCACCCATATACACACAACCATGATACCGGCTGGGGGGGTCTATCAGGTATATGACAGGATATAAGTAGCTCCCGCTCGCCTAGCCTTGGGTAAGTTAGGGGAAGGATGGTAGGATGTGTCCGTGGGCGCTGGCTTGCCTTGCTTAGGTACTCCTGCTGGGTAGACTCTCTGGATTGGGCCCATAGAAGATTGCATGAGCCGGCTGGGGGGGTTGGCCCAGCCTTGGTGCTTGTCCCTGCTATCTGGTCCAAGTTGCCCTTGATACTGGTAGAAGTGGTAGGGTGATGGTCCTGAGTGTCGGTCACACTGAGGTAGGATGGTAGGGACAGGGGGTGCACTAGGAGTACTAACGTGGAGATGGGTAGGGTAGGTGGCCTATCCTGTCAGGACAACCATTGGCTGCCGCTGCCAGCAATCACCGCCAGTCTGGTCCTTGGCCTCTACAACACCCTGGACCTTTTGAACGAAAAAAAAAAAAAGACCTTGTATTTCTTTTTAGGCAAAAGTGTAGCAGGCCCCAAAATGACTTAAATTTTTGCACCCTGTCTGCGCCAGTAATGCCCACTATACAAAAATGGTGAGAAAGGGTTTTCAAGGGCGCAAAACTCACACCAAAAGTTTCCTTCCCCGCTCCCCCTCTCGTTATCTCCCCCACTCGCTGTGGCTTCCCCACTCCCCCTGTCTGCCCCGCTTCCACGGCCTCTCCCGCTCCTGCTGCCTCCCCTGCTCCTGCTTTCTCCCCTGCTTCCCCGTCCTCCCCCACTCGTGCTGCCACCCCGATCCGCTCCTCCTGCCTCTCCCGCTCCCACTTCATCCCCCCCTCCTGCACACTGACGTGCACTTATGCTCGTGTTTTTTTTTTGGTGAATCAGTTAATCAATCAATCACTTAGTCAATCAATCAATCAGTTACACATAAACCAATCAATCAATTAGTTACGAATAAACCAATCAATCAATCTGTTACGCATAAACCAATCAATCAATCAACCAATCAATCAATCAATCAATCAATCAATCAATCAATCAATCAATCAATCAATCAATCAATCAATCAATCAGTCAATCGGTCAATCAGTCAATCAGTCAATCTATTTTTTATTTTTATTTTTTTAATACAGTGGGGGACCCTGCTACCCCTCCAAGGGAGCAATCCCCCCTCAATCCCCCCCCAATCCCCCCGCACAGGGCCCTGGCAGGTTCAGACTGGAACCGACTGTATGGGCGTACGAACGTTTGTCTGTCTATTCGAACAACCCGTACGCCAACCGCCCGTACATCGACTACACTGCCCCACGCAATCAATCAATCAATCTTTTTTTTTTTCCTGTTTTTTTTTTTGGGGGGAGGGGGTTGATGATCAATCAATCAATCAATCAATCAATCAATCAATCAATCAATCAATCAATCAATGAATCAATCAATCAATCAATCAATCAATCAATCAATCAATCAATCAATCAATCAATCAATTAATCAATCAATCAATCAACCAACCAACCAATCAACATATCAATCAATCAATCAACCGATCAATAAATCAATCAATCAAGCAATCAATTGATCGATTAATCAATCACTCAATCACTCCATCAATCAAACCTTTTTTTTCTTAATAACCCGATTTATTTATTTTTTTGTATTTGTTATTTGGAAAAACTACGTGGGAGTCACAAAAACGAGTTATATTGCATTATGGGCCGAGATACAGTTTCCAATTGCATTCCGAGCGATGTATACAACCCAGTTTTTTGGCCAGGTATGGTGTCTAAACTGCAATTGCAAACTGTATATTGCCCCATAGTGCAATCATAACTCGTTTTTTTGACTCTACTGAAGTAATTGTTAGTCTTTTTAAATTTTTATTTCTGTTTTTCCTTTTTTTATATGTGGGAGGATACCCCCCGTCACCCGCACCCCCCCTGCTCCTCATTCCCCCGAGCCTCCCCCCCTCCCCGACGTCCACATACGGAGGGGCCAAAGTCGGTATGGACGGGCCGTACGGACCAAAGGGGGTCAAACGGACAGTTGTATGGGCATCCGTACGGCTCGTTCCTGTACAATCCGTTCCCGTAAATGGGGACTACATTGACCCAGCATGAAAGGCCATGGAGCTAAGACAACCTCTTCATAAAGTGCACGAGGATAATCGTGGCTCTTTTTTATACTTCTGGGCAGTGTCGTATCCCAATTCATGGAAGGGGGTGTGTATGACTGGGGGGCGGTCATCGTTAACGAAATGTATGAACTGCCCATGATGACTGCTATCACAAAGAGCGGGAAGGCTTTCCCCCCACCTATTTTATTTGGCAGACTGGGGGGACACTTGTTGGGGAAGCACCCAATTGTTTAAATTTAAATTGTCATTAACCAAAAAGAAAGGAAAAAAAAGTGTCGAAACGCATGGGCAGTGCCTTGTGGCCGTTTTTGTACTTGAAAAACTTATTGTTTTTTTTGTCTTTTATTGCGATGGTCTCGTGGACGTTTATTGTCCGCGACTTGCGGGCATAACCATCCATAATGTAAGGAAAAAATAAAAATAAAATTAAAAACATAAACTTAACGGGTAACGTGGGTGGACCACATGTGCAATTGTGGGTGGATTCGGTGGGTATTTTGTGGTATGGGGGGGGGTTGGGGGGTAGATGTGGTGTGCTCAAAATTTCTTTTTTCTTTTGACCAGTCCATGGGGGGGTGTTCACGGTACTTGACCAACCTAGGGACAAATTTATTTTTCTTTTTTGATTCGACCTCAGGGTTGTGTAGCCCCGACCCAAACCACCCCAGTCCCACCAAGACCTGCCACCAGGGGGTCTTGGAAGGACCCGAAAACTGTGTGACCGGTCACCGTGAACGGTTGTTCATGAATTTCGGGTCCTTTGGCAGGTCGTTCAGTAATCACTGAACGAAATGGTGCCACCATGTCGGTCACCAGTGTCGACCCTGTGAACGTAATCGCTCGATCATTTGGTACAGCGTCTATGAACGGGAGACCACTAAAGAGCGGTGTGACGAACTGTTTTCCGTAGATGCTCGATTTTCTGCGCGACTATACTTGAAGGGTTGATTGAGAGGGGCCCAACCAATTACATGAATGCCCTCATCTTTTAGAAAAAGGGTCGTTCCACGACGGTTGCGAGTTGATCGCGCTTTAGCGAGCTCGAAAAATAATTGTTGCCATAGCTCCTTTCTTGTTGTGATGTGAGGAATGGGGAATTTTGGCGCGATCATCGCGCGGGGGAATCATTTTTTTTTAATTTTATTGAATTTCCAACTGAAGTTGAGCCCATGCTAGTTCTCGGAATTTCCTTTTGTAATTAGGACTTAAATTAGGCTAGGAATTTGGGTGCATCGTAATATTGCATGCAAGTGCACTGTTCTTCTTGCTTGCGCTCGCTCTACCGCCACAGGGTCCTTGCTCAAGCTTCTCTGTGCCTAAATCTCAAGCATAATGATTGTACTTCCCTTCTTGGCAGAGCACAAATGTAACTGTAATTTTCTCCTTCTTGATATCTTCATCACGCCCTGCGCGCGCATATTTTCCTCGATCTTATTGGCCTGAACGATGCATTACTAGATCGATGCGTGGCGCGTGGCTACTTCCCCCATGCCGCAGCCCGACCGTGTAGTCGTAGGCATTGCCTTCCTTCTCTTTTCGTTCCACTTAGGCACAATCCCGACTATTTCGCTCGGACGCTCATGCTATAAATTTTGCAAGCGCGTTTAACTCTCTCTCTAATCAACTTTGCAGTTAGCGAGGTTGAGAGGATCGGCTAACGGACAAGAGCGAGACGATGAGTAGGGAGTTGGGTGATCCGACGGCCTGGTGCTGGGTATGCGGGGTAATGCAAGGTTAACGTGTGGCTGCGAAGGATTGTGGCACACGGGCGAACCCGACTTGCATGCTCAGACTGAGCGTGGTGACAACTCTGTGTAGGTAATAGGTGCGAGGCGACGGACTGCCCACATCAGGTAGGTGGAGAAAGAGAAAGAGAGAAAGAGAGAGAGAGAGAGAGAGAGAGAGAGAGAGAGAGAGAGAAAGAGAGAGAGAGAGAGAGA
>BFEA01001229.1:15701-30054 GCA_003427395.1 Chara braunii
CGACTCACCAAGTTCGCCATGTTTTTGCCTTGTCGCTATCATGCCAAGGCACCGGAGTTGGCCGAGGTTCTTTACGCCGGTTGGATTCGCACCAAGGGTTACCCCAAGGAGATCGTCTGCCACTGCGACACTCGGTTCATGTTTGATTTTTGGTTGGCGCTCATCAAGCGATGGGGATCATCTCTCAAGCCCAGTTCAGCTCGCCACCCTCAGACCGATGGCCAGACGGAGAGGGCGCATCAGACCGCACAGGTTCTCCTTCGCACTCTCATCCGCCCCGACCAGAAAGACTGGGTTGAGCGACTGCCGGACGTCGAGTTGGCCTACAACTCTTCCATCCACCCGGCTATTGGGATATCGCCCTTCGAATTCGAGCATGGCTCGTCGGTCACATCACCGTTGGACACTATTACTCCACGCACGGCCGAGAGGGACGACCATCTTCTTTTCTTGCGTCGGATGCAAGAGCTTCTTGTCAAGGCATGCGACCAGATGGCTAAGACGCAACAGCACATGAGCCAGCAGGCCAATCGCCAGCGTCTTCCTTGTCCATTCCGCGCCGGGGACCTCGTCTGGGTTTCCGCCGCGGAATTCAGCCTTGAACAAGACGTCTCTCGCTAGCTCCTTCCGAAATGGATGGGGCCTTGGCCGATCATAGAGCCCGCTGGGGACGCACCTGAAGGACCCTCCTTCACAATTCAGGTGTCTAGCCACTTGCCTGTCTACCCAGTCTTTCATTGCTCCAAACTGGCTCTCTACACGCCATCGGATCATGACGATTTTCCCGGGAGACGTACGCAAGACCCACCTTCTATGGATGTTTTTCAGGAGGTCGGCGACATCATCTCGCAGCGACGCTTTGGCAACAAGCCAACTGAGTATTTAGTGCATTTTGCATACTGCACACACCGAGCTGACCGATGGTTAACCCGTGCAGAACTTCAAGCAACAGCTCCAGATGTTCTCGCACGCTACGAACGWAAGATGCAAGGCAAGCCGATTTCTTCGGCTCCCCGCCTCGCCCGCGTTCAGGTTCCACCTTCAGATCGACGGCTTCGCCCTCGCCCTGGCTTGACTTCATAAGAAGGGGGGGGTGTTACATGCTGCGCGTGCACACGTAGGCCATTTTGCAGGCCTGCGTCCTTCAGGCCAAAAGCCTGAACTTCAGACCGAAAGCCTGAATTTCAGGCCGAAAGCCTGAAATCCAAGGCTTACAGGCCCCTTGTCGGCTCAGCCCGAAAGCCTAAAGTTCAGGGCCTATCCCTGTGTCGTTTTAGACTAAAATGGCAATAGCCTTTTTAGCCTGAAACGAAGGGCCATTTCCGGTCGTTCATCAGAACGATCGGCCCTGAAACTCGGGCACCGAACCAGGGTTTCAGAAACAGACTATTATTAGTCTGTTTCCCACGCCAGCCTCAACAGGCTGCTGCACGCCAGCCCCTGGCACACTTCGGCATTGGCAAGAGCTGCCTCCTCAGCCTGACTCGCCCTCCAGTAGTCAGGAGGCAGGCCGAGGTAGTACATAGGACTTCCCAGGCACTTCCGAGGTAGGCAGTCGGTCAGTTGTAGTCTTCAGGATTCGGGAGCAGCACTCTGGAGGGAGCGCTGCAGTGTAGTAGTAGTAGCGTTAGCTTGTAGTCTTCAGCGCTGGGCGCAGTAGGTAGTTGTAGTCTCCAGCGCTGGGCGCCATAGCTAGGTAGTACTAGAGAGAGAGAGAGAGCTTGGGCTGAGGCCAGAGGTACCTACCTGCAGCGCCGTTGCTCCAGCTTCGTCTTCGAGGTACCTGCAGCACAGCGCCAACATCACATGTTAGTATCTGGTTCGTAACAGAGAGAGAGAGAGAGAGAGAGCTCTTCTTCTTCTTCTTCTCAGTCCACCATCTCTTCTCTCCCTCTCAACTTCTGACTTCACTGCATTTGCAGACTATGAGAGAAGAGATACGGAGCTTGGTGACATTTGATCCAGACTCGACTTTTGGGGGTTCAGACATGGCAACGAGGGNAGAGAAGAGATACGGAGCTTGGTGACATTTGATCCAGACTCGACTTTTGGGGGTTCAGACATGGCAACGAGGGACTATTTGGGATTGGTGACCAAAACTTGGTGTTAAAGACATTCCCATCCTTCTCCCTCCTTTCGTCTGATCCTTATCTCTTCGTCTGTGTATGTCTGGACCTGGCGCTTTCTTCCTGTGTACTGCGCCAGGCTCCTTCACACTTGATGATGGATACCATGCATGTTTAGTTTGAGTTCAAACATTGATTGGGCTAGTTAGTAGTACTCTAGCATTCTGCTTCGCAACTCTGAACTACGTGAATGAGGTCAGTCCTGTCAGGTCAGTCTTTGTATCAAAGTCTTCCCTGCGCTATTCATCACCTTTTGTATGTATGAGAATGCACATTGTCTGTCGAGACTTTACTCGCACTGTATTGTCCATTCAGTCCTTTTGATCACATTGCAGTTCCTCGGTTATTACGTACATGGCATATTTGTGCATGTAACACTGGGCCTCATGCTACCGGGGCCTATTGGAAGCTTGCTGGCTGCATTCTGCGCAAGCGCCGCTGTGCTATTTGCTGGCTGGCGCCTACGCGCTCACGGGCGAGCAGGGAAGGAGCAGGCAGCCATAGCCGAGATGCACTGCTGTAAGCTGGGTGTGGCGCAAGGTGGTCCTTGGGTGCAAGTGGCATCTGTGTGTTGGGGAACGAGGTTGTGAGTAAGGCGAGAGACATACCTGGTGCTGGAAGCGTGCGACATTGGTCATTGTATGCTCGTACTTCGGGAGAGCTGTTGTCGTCAACTTCGGCATTGTAGTATAGGCTAGATAGGATCTGCCATATGTAGTCTGGGCGCCGAGCGNTATGCTCGTACTTCGGGAGAGCTGTTGTCGTCAACTTCGGCATTGTAGTATAGGCTAGATAGGATCTGCCATATGTAGTCTGGGCGCCGAGCGCCAGATAGGATATCAACTCTGGTTCTTCGTTGATGATGATGATGGGACTATTTCAGCATTGTCAATTATAAACTCTCGGTGTGTTCTTATTTGGTGAAACTCGTGATGCAATTCTGCTGTTGGTTCGAGGTCACGATTATCTGGACTCATATGTATGATGTTGTTTGATTGCTGAAGTTCGCTATTGCTCATCTTCCTTGCAATTTGGTATCGGAGCTGTGGTACGATTGTGCTCATCTGGCGCTTGTCTTTTGCCTAATGTGGTACATACATACGGTCTGCTTGGTGAGTTGGATCGTAAGTGGTGTGTAGTGAGGAGGGCGGAGGCAAGTGAGTGGCGAACCAGGAGGTGAGGGGATCGCCGGGAAGGCTACGAGGTGTAATGTGGTTTGGACAGTGTGATGAGAACTATCTAATGTGCGATTGGTGCTGAGGTGGAACGACGTGCAATGCTGGTTGTGCCGAAGCAATGATTGGTCATCACAATCGGCATCTGGTCATCTGGTGAGATTATCTCTGTGGTTGGGGGCAGCTATTTGAGGTACGTTGCTCTTAACCTTATCTACCCTCTTCGACACTTCTTATCGTGAGGTTGTGTGTTCCTTCTTGAGAGTCCTCTCATTGTGAGGTGTCGAGTGCGCTCAACCTTGAGAGTCGGCAATGTTCACGTGGAGCATCTGGGAGAAGATGGGCGGAGCTTTTTGAAGGGCCCTGGACGAAGCACTGGGTCATGGTCACCATGCCAACCCACCGGGAGTAGAGCACGCATGCTTTGCTGCTTGTCCTTTGTTTGGCTTGCTGCGCTGTTAGATGGGTACTGAAGGGCAGGCCAGCCCTTAAGGGAGACGAGACCGGGCTTCTTTAAATAAGCACCGGAAGGGGAACCATTGGCTGTGATCGTCGTCCGACTGCCACGTAAAAAAATTCCCGAAGTCACTTGGGGGCGGACGTTAAATTGCCTCTGGATCAGCCAATGGTTGTAAGGCTCGCTGCACGCGAGGATAATCCAGTGCAGGGCTGGCCAGCTCAGCGGATACTCGGGGCACAGGGGTGGGCCGAACACACACCTTTTTGACACGCGATGCTCTCCAGATTGCTCAGGGACGCTTACGTCAGGTGATACTCAGGGGAACTAAGGGAGGGGTAGATTTCAGGTGATAAGTTCGAGAAAATTTCATGTTGTCCTATCCACACAAATGATTCTATTTTTATGTTTTGATTAGTTAGGTGTACAACCATTGACATCTGATAGACAACATTAGTTAGAACTGTTTCTTGTTCATGGTGCTTCTGTTTGCGGATTAGTCAAACTAAAAATAGTTTTATTTGTAGGAATCTGACTTACCTGTTGGGCCTGAATGTAAAGTCTCTGAAATAGCCACCAATTAATTAGTTGGTCTGTGCACTACGCTGCGGTAAGCATCCAATGTGTATTAGTGCAGATTGTGTACAGTGTTGTAGCTTATGAGCGACGAGGAGGACACTGGAGAGGACGACCGCAGGATCTTGCGATCGGCTAGACGCCCATTTGCCCACTTGGCATTAGGACCAGAGGGTGACAAATATCTGTTCCGCCAGCTTAGGGAGAGGCAGCAGCAGCAGAGGAGGGCTAGAGCAGCAGAGGCTAGCAGGACACTTGTGAGTGAAGCCGCAACTTCGGTAGCCATGGCCACTTCTGCGCAGCAGACTACTCAGGCCGGTAGTTCAGGATCTCTAGGGTCAACGGTCGCGCAGACCCAGAGTCAGTCCACTGGCGTCATGGCAAGCCAGCCACTAGTGTTGACGTCCGATGAGATCGCCATACAACAAGCAGCATTGCAGGAGGCACAGCTACAGAAGGCGTTAGGAGATATAAAAGCGGAGAAAGAAAGAATGATACGAAGAAGAACCAGGATGCAGCGGAGACAAGCGGACGTTAGTGAGTTAGAGGGGATGGACCAGACGCATGTGACTGATGAGGTGAGGATCATATGGTCCGTCCTGCTGAATGTAGTTGAGATGCAGGACCATCAGACAACCATCCTTCAGGACAGCCAGCGAAGTCTGGCCCTGTTGGTTGGGCAAGCGCAGGCTACGTCGCCAATGTCCGGGCCTGGTGCATGGCCCGTTGTACAGCCTCCTCCTTTTGTCCCACCGGTGACTGGGGTATCCCCATATGTAGCCCCATCATCGGTTGCGATCGTTTCCCTGGGCATGCCGCTATCAGGAGGGATCACAACAGGATCTAGTTTGCAGGTTCATGTACAGACAGTGTTCACCCAATCTCCGTTGCAGGTTGCGGTTACCACGGAGCCTGCTGTCTCGCAGTCTGTACAGTCGCAGGGTACACAGCCCCAGCAGCTAGCACAACAACCTGTATCACAGGGTCCACAGCCCGGAGTGATGCAGGGACCGGGACAAACACAGTGGGTTCCAAAGACGGCCATCGCCACTCCCAAACCTTTCACAGGGGATAAGAGGGGCGAAGACCTCGACACGTGGTTGAGGGCAGTGACGGTCTATGTCGAGTGTAAGCTTACCTTGCCGCACGAGGAAGTGTTAGTGGCTGCATCCTATCTAGAGGGTAGTGCAGCACGATAGTTGAGTGGTTTGGTGCAACTTCAGGGATATGGTCATGACTTCCGCTCTTGGGCAGCCCACCAGAAACTGGAGGACTTTCTCAAGATGGTGGAAGAAAGCTAGCATGATCCTCAGGAGGCTCAAAAGGCCACTGACGCGATCTTGACACTGCACACACGGCAGTTTAAGTCAATCAGGGAGGCCACCGACGCTGTAGAGCGTCTGATTTGTGTCCCTGGGGTGCGCTATGAGCCCCAGGTTTTACTCACCTCGTACCTGAGATGCTTTCCAATGCCTCTCAGGAATCAGTTGGCAGGTGAGGCCAACATCAATGTTCACGACTTCCCCTCGTTCAGCAAGAAGGCCCTAGACCTTGAGGCAAAAGTAGGGCATGGGCAGGCACCCACTACGAATGGTAGGAAGAAAACATTGCCTCCCAACTGGAAGGCGAAGGGACGCATTATGTTTGTCGATAACGATGGTTCAACCATCGAATTAGACGACAACTTCTAGGAGGGAGTAGGTGCAGAGGCGGGCAGCGTTGAAGCTTTAGGGGGTGGAGTTGTCGCTGCCGTAGCTCAAAAAGGTAAGGCGACCGGTAGATGCCGCGGAGGCTCCCGGTCAAGGAGTCAAGTTGACCCCAACGCTCCCCCATGGGAGAAGGCGGGTCTTACCGAGGACGTGTGGAGAGATCGGTACTCATGGCAAGCGTGTATTTGTTGTGGTCAATATGGCCATAATCAGTTCAAGTGCCGTAACAAGAAGGTGACCGACAAGATCCCGCCTACGATGGGGCAGGCGGTAGGATCCTCCCATCCCGTTGGTAGCAATGTGGCCAGCACTTCAAGCACTGCTCCGGGAAACATGTTGGGCGAGTAGGAATAGTAGTTGTTCCTACTAGGGTCGAGGTGGTGGAGACACCCTCACCGTCTCGAGAGATGGCCCAAGCTACTGACTCCAGCGTCGTCCCGCAAACACGTTCAGACCCATCGAGCCTCTATTCAATGAATGTGTTTGAGTCCTTAGAGGAGCTAGAGGAGGAGTTGTCTAGATCAGACCCGCTAGCTTCTTGGACGGCCCTAGTCAAAGCCCCGAAGGGTGAGATGTTTGTCAACGAGGTGGTCATTGGCGGCCACAAGGCCGGGGCCTATTATGACACTTGCTCGATAAGGAACTTTATCAGCCGCGCGTGCGTTGAGAGGCTGCGCTTACAGGGCCAAGTGCAGCGCCTGAGTCGACCTGTGGAGTCGACCTGTGCCAACAAACAGCGCATGGTAGTCAATGACTACCTCCAGGATGTTGAATGTTGTTTCCCGTACACGGGAGGGGAATTGAGACATTGTGTCTCGTTCCAAGTGAGCGATGAACTCCCCATGGATATGTTGTTAGGTATGTACTACCTCTCTGTGGCACAGCCCCAGTTTGATTGGGACCGAAAAGTGGTCAAACACACTTTGCCAGGTGGCGGGACCGTCAGATTGCGTAAGTTCAAGGCTAGTAGTCTGAATTGAGTCCTATGGGTGCATGTGTGCGGCCGCATTCTATAACTATTATAAGCAAAATCAGGAGGAGGGTATGTATCTAGTTTATGTCTCTACTGCAGGCGAGCCGATGAAAATGCCGGCGGAGAAAAAAGGAGTAGTTGCCAAGTACCTTGATCTATTTGAAGAGCCGACCGAGGTTGTAGAGAGGTAGGTCGTCCACGCTATAGAGATTATCCCAGGGTCTAGCATTCCGAAGGGTAGGATCTATCGGATGTCTCCAGGCGAGCTCGATGAGTTTCGCCGACAGCTCAAGGAACTCGTAGAGAAGGGTTGGATCCGGCCGAGTGTCTCTCCTAAGAAGGAGGGTACACTTAGGATGTGCATTGATTATGGGGCCTCAATGCCATCACCGTGAAGAACGGAGAGCCCCTACCGCACATCGACGATTTGTTAGATAGAGTGCAAGGGTGTTGATACTTCAGTAAGATAGATCTGAAGTCCGGGTACCATCAGATTGCAATCCGGCCCGAGGATCAACACAAAACCACCTTTCAGACTAGGTACGGTCTGTACGAGTTTGTGGTGATGCCTTTCGGCCTTTGCAATGCTCCTGGCACCTTTCTTTTTTTTTCCAAAAAATAAAAGGTTGTGTAGGTTGGCGACGGCATTAGGGGGGTCCTTTTGTCGCACGGCCATTGAGGGCAGTCCCGCCTGACAGGCCGGTGCGTCGAGCCTTCCTACCGTCTCGGAGCGGGTACTACACTCGCCAAGCGAGACCCACTCTGAAGGCCCTGCCCCAAATGGTATCGTATGCACCACCCCCCTCCCCGCACCCCCTAACACACACACTCATTGGACCAGCGAATACACTCCGAAGGTAGCTCACACCCTCACATACCCTGGAAGATGGGAAGGTTTCAACTACGACCGACGCTCCGTAGCCGCATGCAACACATCAGGGCACCCCCGAACTCAGGCAAAGGTTGCTACAGAGACATTTGCGTCGGGAGGCGTAATTGCACCCAGTCACACCCATATCCCTGTGGCGCCCCGAATCGACTTCCTGATATAGCGGAAGGTGCGTTTTCCCGGCATATGCACTGCCCCTGCATACCAGAGGGTGGCGAGCACAAAGTTGTTGATGACAGTAGCTTACCAAAAACGCCCATGCTTCCCCTTGCACTCCATACTTTGCGACGAGCCGACGCCCCCGGGCTCTCATTGCCATCTGCTCCACACCCCCATATATCAACGTCAGGTTCACCCCAAGGAAGGTCATCCTCTCTTCGTCAGTCACTGTAGGAATGTCCCAGTCTCCTGGCGGATCGAAGTCCGGCGGAAGAATGGCCTTCGACTTAGCCCTATTGACCCGCGCTCCGGAGTATTTGTCGAAGATCTGCAGGTCCTCCTTTAAAGTGGCCAGTTGCTGGTCTGTCGGGGTTATCACTGCACCTGAGTCGTCTGCGAATGCTGTTGACCGCAACCAGGGTTGTCACAGCCCCGGGGGTCTGGTGCGGTGGTCCCCTGACCCCGGCCCGGGAGGGGCCAAAGAAAAAAAAAAAAAAAATCAAATGCAATGAACCCAGATCGTGAAGACACTTGTCAACAATGCAAGCCCAGATAGATATCAACCTGCTGATGATTGTCAATAATCATAATCGCTCCTGACACCTTTCAGCACGCTATGAATCGGATATTCCATGACTACTTGGATAAGTTTGTCATCGTGTACCTCAATGACATACTTATTTTTAGTAAGACTATCGAGAAGCACGTTGCGCACTTGGACAAAGGTCTTAGTCTCTTACGACAACACAAGTTCAAGATCAATGGTGAGAAGTGCGAGTTTGGCCACACCCGTGTCTTGTACTTGGGTCATGAGATCTCTGCGGAAGGATTGAAGCCCGATGACGCGAAGGTGGCCTGCATTCGTGATTGGCCACGTCCTCAGTCTGTGACTGAGATGAGATCTTTCTTAGGAATGACAAACTACTATAGGACTTTCGTTAAGACTATAGCATAGTTGCCGCTCCTTTGACTGATCTAACCCGCCTTGACACCCCATGGGAGTGGACAGATGAGTGTGAGGCTGCTTTCAGACATTTGAAGCATGCGTTGACGCACTACGAGGTCTTGAAACTTCCTGATCCTGATAAGCCATTTATAGTCACCACGGATGCTAGCCAATATGGCATTGGCGCCGTGCTCGCGGAGCAGGAGTGGCCAAAGTTGAGGCCTGTGGAGTACATGTCCAAGAAAATGCCGTCTCAGAAGTTGGCTAAGTCCACCTATGAGAAAGAACTCTATGCAGTTTACAAGGCTCTGACCCATTGGAGGCACTATCTCCTTGGGAGGTTCTTCATCCTCAGGACTGATCATCAGACCCTGAGATGGATGAGAACTCAGTCGGTACTCTCTGACGCTCTCAAGCGTTGGATCGAAGTCATTGAGCAGTATGACTTTGACCCTCAGTATCTAAAAGGGGAGTACAACAAGGTTGCTGATGCCTTGTCGCGTAGACCTGATTTCTCAGGTGCGCTGATTACTGAGTTCGATCTGACGGACAATGTTACTCAGTCCTTGGTGGAAGCCTATCGCGAGGACCAGTTTATGTCTGAGATCATACGCAGACTTGAGGCGAAGGACAAGAAGACTTCTGCCGAGTTTGAGTTGGTCAATGGCTTGTTGTTCCTTGAGAAGGCAGGGAATAAACGATTGTGTGTTCCTAATAGCGAGTCTTTGCGTAGTTTATTTTTAGGTGAGTGTCATGATGCCACCGGCCATTTTGGGTATACGAAGACCGCAGCCAATCTGCTGCAGCGGTTCTGGTGGCCCACGATGATGCGAGATGCACAGTTGTACGTGGAGACTTGTCAGGTCTATCAAAGAGACAAGCCCCGTACTCAAGCTCCTCTTGGGCTGCTGAAGCCCCTTCCGATTCTGGAACGACCTGGTGAGAGTCTGTCCATGGACTTCATGGATACTCTAGTCACCAGCAAGAGTGGGATGCGACATCTTCGTCATCGTGGATAGATTTAGAAAGTATGCTAGGTTAGTAGCAATGCCGGAAACAGCAAGAACGGAGTATGTGATCAGAATGTTCAAAGAGAACTGGGTTAGAGACTTTGGGTTACCGAAGTCTATTATTAGTGACAGGGATGTCCGATTTACCAGCGAATTGAGGAGGACCGCTGGTTCACCAGGGAGGAACTCATGCAGACTGCTCCTCAAGTTGTAGCCCATTACGAGAGATCTCTGCAGAAGGGAAAGCGCCCAATGATTGAAGACTGAGCTTCTCAGAGGACTGTTGAAGCTAAGGAGGAGGGAATGCGAGGCCAATGCCTCCATGAGCCCCCTTATGGCCCCATTCTGAAGCAAGTCGGCCGCCCTAAGTGAAGGCAGGCTCGACGAGGCCCTCAGGGCCCTATTTTGGTCACCACGCAACTCAAGGAAATTCAGGCAGTTGCGCAGCGCCAGTTGGTTGAGCGAACCCAGGCCCTAGCCCGCCTGTGTGAACGTATGGAAAGCAGGCCCTGGGCTGGATACGTGTACTGGGCCGAACACAGGCCAAAGGCAGTTGGGCGCATGCAACCACCTCAGGCCCAAGGCCTGTTCTCGTTCGTGACTGGGCCTCAGGCTACCGGGGCCTACTGGAAGCTTCCTGGGACTGGACGCAGGCAGGCCACTTCGATATAGCAAAGTGCCTGCCTCCGCATTCGCCATTCGGGTGCTGGCTGCATGCTGCGCAAGCGCTGCTGCGCTATTTGCTGGCCGGCGCCTACGCGCTCACGGGCGAGCAGGGAAGGAGCAGGCAGCCATAGCCGAGCTGCACTGCTGTAAGCTGGGTGTGGCGCAGGGTGGTCCTTGGGTGCAAGTGGCATCTGTGTGTTGGGGAAGGAGGTTGTGAGTAAGGCGAGAGACATACCTGGTGCTGGAAGCGTGCGACATTGGTCGCTGTATGCTCGTACTTCGGGAGAGCTGTTGTCGTCAACTTCGGCATTGTAGTATAGGCTAGATAGGATCTGCCATATGTAGTCTGGGCGCCGAGCGNTATGCTCGTACTTCGGGAGAGCTGTTGTCGTCAACTTCGGCATTGTAGTATAGGCTAGATAGGATCTGCCATATGTAGTCTGGGCGCCGAGCGCCGGATAGGATATCAACTCTGGTTCTTCATTGATGATGATGATGGGACTATTTCAGCATTGTCAATTATGAACTCTCGGTGTGTTCTTATTTGGTGAAACTCGTGATGCAATTCTGCTGTTGGTTCGAGGTCATGACTATCTGAACTCATATGTATGATGCTGTTTGATTGCTGAAGTTCGCTATTGCTCATCTTCCTTGCACTCCCCTTCAAGACTCTTCTATTCATTTTCACTCTCCTCAACTCTGATGCTGCTTTTTTCTCTCTCCTTTTTCTTTATATATGTGAACTCTGCAATGAACCACTTAGTTCAACACCAACGAGCGCACATAATCTCCACATGCATGTATGAGATCACACGAGAGTCGCACTGAAAAACTAGAGAGATTAAGACCAGTTAACGCAGCTTATGAATTCCAACAAGTTATACAAGAGCAATAAGAGTTCCGAGTCACCAGCGCACAACAGCGCATATCATAGGTAACCAAACATCCAACATGATCACCCAGGTAAGTATGTTCTTCTTCCCTGCTCTTCTCTCTCTGTTGTATCACCCCTCCTTGCTGGTCTTCTCCCTAGCTTAAGACCTCGCTGAATCTTCTCTCCCTACAAGCATTCACACTCACACTAACTTCTACTCAAAGATCTACTCTGAATACACCTACTGACAACTCTACTAATCCCTCTGAAGTCTACTACTAACTGCTAGTACTAACACTTCTGCACTGGCGCACCTATGGCTGCCTTCTCCCTGCCAGCGCTATCTTGCTCTCTCTTCCTCACTTAGCGCAGCACTCTGGCCTCAGCGCTCTGCTCCTCACTTCAGCGCACAAGTGCACCAGCACTTCCACACTTCTTGCGAATGAGCAATCTGACTGAATGTGAGGCTGGCCAGTCCTTTTGTAGTCTTGGTT
The DNA here is from genome assembly GCA_003427395.1 of Chara braunii. Taxonomy (NCBI): domain Eukaryota; kingdom Viridiplantae; phylum Streptophyta; class Charophyceae; order Charales; family Characeae; genus Chara; species Chara braunii. The sequence goes on from BFEA01001229.1 coordinate 27,756, forward strand.
TGCACTTCAACTCTTGAAAGCCTCTGTTTCTTGGGTCCTGACTGGTTCCGGTACCACATCCCCACGGCCTGTCTGCTACTGAATGTCAATGCCTGGAACCTTCCCGAATTTCCATTGGACTGCTGCTGCTTGGGCCTTTGAGTCGTGACTTTTCACTTGTGAACATGACTTTTGACTGTGGACAATGACTGTTGCATACTCGTGAAACACAGTCATAAGTATGGCGCAGATTCCCAGAACTGACCAGATAATACAGAGTTGATACCAATTGCAAGCGGAAGACTTGAGATACATGGACTGACCCTGACCTGACTCAGACTGCAATCGAACACTCTCAACCATTCATCAGGGGGGTGAAAGCCCTGGCCGTTGACATGGACGAAGGCCAGGGTCTGAGATCATCCACGGACGAATTGAGGGAGGAGAGAGAAAAAGGGAGGAGGAGAGGGAAGATGACGTCAACTCAATGTCTCCAAAGATAGTATCTTGAAATGTTAGAAGTGACGAAAATCCGAAATGTCGCGAATGCAATGTCTCACAATGTCTCAGATATCGATCTCACAGTGTCAAGTACATCTCCAGAAGGAAGATGAAATCAGATCCCCCAAGTAGTCCGCAACCTATAGTCCCAATGTCGCTATTCCCAATGTCATCAGAATTCGTAACCATCCTTCATACTCATAGTAGCCCAGTAGGAGAACCCAGGAGTAGACTTAGACTGAGAAGGTAGGAGGAGATAGAGAGAGAGAGAGAGGAGAGAGAGAGCGGTGGAGGAGATGAGGGAGAGAAGGCGAAGCCTTCCTCCCTGGTACCTGGCACAGTAGCTATGGTGCTGCAAGGGGGCTGGGCCGATAACTGGCGCTGCGCCCAATGCTGTGTTAATCCTCTCACCGCTGAACTCCTGCTCTCTCGCTGCTCCTCGCTATGCTGCAGCGCTGCGCTAATTCTCTAACGCTGGAACGCTGCGCCAATCCCTGAAGACTAACCTCTGGTCCATACTAACCTACCGCTGAGGCTGGTACCCAGCCTTTTGTAGTGCTGGGCCGGCCTCCTACCTGATGGTACCTACCGGCCTGGACCGTTGATCTGAATCAACGGTCCAGTTTTGAACTGGACTTGGCGCCTAAATTGGCAGCCTCTGAAACTGCGCCGCCGGTAGGTCCTATGCTGGACCGGTACCGTCCTTATGGCTGTTGGCCTGGGCCTCAATCCCAGGCCTGCCTGAACCGGCGTACCCCTGGCCTACCTGGGCCTTATCTGAACCGCCGTCCCCCTTAGGTTTACCCTGCCTACCTGGAACCGGGCCCTAACTGGGGCCCGTGTGGCTCAGAATGCCACAATGACTCTTGCCTGTGAGTTACAACTTTTGCCTGTGATACTACCTTTTACTCGTGGGATGTGTCTCTTCGATATGATTTTTCACTAGGAAACGTGACTCCTGCCTTTGAGACATGATTCTTGCTTGGTGAATCTGCCTTTTCAGTCATGGGATGTGACTCTTCTGAATGGCTTTCCTTAATACGCTTAAAGCGTACAGCGGGTCTCGCGTAACGCTCCCACGGAGACCGGCTGTCCACTGTTGGGCAAGTTTTAGGACGAACAGGGCGGGCCCACGGGGAACTTACCGAATCGATGGACCGGGGTTTTTTGGAGAAGTCACCGAATTGACGGACCGGGGTGTTTCGTTTCGTGTTTGTGAATGTGGCTGGGAGAAGTATGAAGATGCACCATGTTTTTTTTTTTTTTTCCTGTCGAGGTTTCGCGTGCTGTATGTCGCGCGGAGAAGTGGCTCGATACAGCGTGTTTCGGGGGACCAGGCTTTTTGGTTCCGGTGTCCGGAAGTTTCGCGGCCCGATTCTCTTCGGTGCGTCGGCCAGTTCGCGCGCACAGTTTGCATGTGCTCTTCAGCACGTTGGCCACTGGCCCACCGGGGTGTTTCGTTTCCTGTTTGTGAATGTGGCTGGGAGAAATATGAAGATGCACCGTGTTTTTTTTTTTTTTTTTTGTCGAGGTTTCGCGCGCTGTATGTCGCGCGGAGAAGTGGCTCGATACAGCGTGTTTCGGGGGACCGGGCTTTTTGGTTCCGGAGTCTGGAAGTTTCGCGGCCCGATTCTCTTCGGTGCGTCGGCCAGTTCGCGCGCACAGTTTGCATGTGCTCTTCGGCACGTCAGCCAATTTGCGCGTTGGAGATCCCCTGTGAGCAACTTTGCACAGAGAGAGAGAGAGAGAGAGAGAGAGAGAGAGAGAGAGAGAGAGAGAGAGAGAGAGAGAGAGAGAGAGAGAGAGAGAGAGAGAGAGA
>BFEA01001229.1:30524-48600 GCA_003427395.1 Chara braunii
AGAGAGAGAGAGAGAGAGAGAGAGAGAGAGAGAGAGAGAGAGAGAGAGAGAGAGAGAGAGAGAGAGATGGGCATCAACCGTCGGATATAAGGCGGCCGTCTGAAGCAGAACGTGACCGGGGCAACGAAGGACGGCTGGAGGGGAAACCAGATCAAAGAGTGGTTATTTGTCCACGCTAGAGTCCGACAAAAATGATAGATCAAGGTGAGTTTGTTTGTTTGTTTGTTTGTTTGTTTTTTTTAGCAGGAGGGACAAGAATCAGGGTCGGGAAGAGGGGGTGTCGTCGGGATCGCAAGGGTGGGGGAGGCGAAGAAGGCATGGGGAAGAAGGTCGGAACAAGAGTCGAAATTCGAACGGGGAGGCAGGTGGGGATCTAAGGAGGTACGGGGGATAAAAGTCGGGATGGGGTCGGGATTGGAGGAGAGATGAGGAGGATGGAAGTCGGGATGGGGGAGGCAGGGAACAGGAGTCGGGATGGACGGACGGGGGACAAAAGTCGAATTTCGAATGGGGAGCCAGGTGGGGATCTAAGGAGGTGCGGAGGAGAAAAGTCGGGGCGGGGAATCGGGATGGAGTCGGGATTCAAGGAGGGATGGGGAAGATGGAAATTGGGATGGGGGAGGTGGGGAGTCGGGATGGAGTCGGGATTGGAGGAGGGATGAGGAAGATGGAAGTCGGGATGGGGGACGTGGGAAGTGGGAGTCGGGATGGGGGACGTGGGAAGTGGGAGTCGAGATGGAGTCGGGATGGGAGACGCGGGGTGTCGGGATGGAGAGCGAGGCAGGGGGGGGGAGGGTCGGGATCGGGAGGGTCGGGATCGGGAGGGTCGGGATCGGAGGAGAGATGAGGAGGATGGAAGTCGGAATGGGGGAGGTGGGAAACGGGAGTTGGGATGGACGGACGGGGGACAAAAGTCGAACTTCGAATGGGGAGGCATGTGGGGATCTAAGGAGGTGGGGGGGAAAAAAGTCGGGGTGGGGAATCGGGATGGAGTCAGGATTGACAAAGGGATGGGGAAGATGGAAATCGGAATGGGGGAGGTGGGGAGTCGGGATGGATTCGGGATTGGAGGAGGGATGAGGAAACTGGAAGTCGGGATGGGGGACATGGGAAGTGGGAGTCGAGATGGAGTCGGAATCTTTTTTTTGTAGAAGAAGAAGGGCGACGGCCAATGGCATGCCATTTCCGTTTTCGTGTGTTGCCATTTCCATTTTCGTGTTCTTTTTTTTTTTTTTTTTTGGGTCTTTTCCGAGACGGGGAAGCTGGATCAAGGGGAGTCGGCATGCAGTCGAGATTGGAGGAGGGAATGGTGCCAACTTGGTCTCTTGCTGTTGTTATTCCCATGCCTTTCGGCTGGTGCCACTCCACTCTCCTCAGGCGAGCATGAGTAAAGAATGCGATGAGATGTTCTAGTCATAATGGATAGTTAAACAACTCTCCCTCCGCGACCTCCTCCCTCCATCCGCCTGATCTGCCCGACCTGCTTCCTTCGTTCATGCAACCTTCGCTCAACCTCCTCCCTCTGTCCACCCAACCTCCACCTGGGAAGTGGGAGTCGAGATGGAGTCGGGATGGGAGACGCGGGGAGTCGGGATGGAGAGAGAGGCTTATGCGCTACGATAATGCTGAAAACGTTGGTCAACGTATTATTTTACCGTCAACTTTCACTGGAGGTCCTCGCGATATGCATCGACGGTACCAGGATGCAATGGCTGCCATCCAACAACTTGGTTCCCCCGACCTCTTCATTACAATAACGTGTAATTCCCACAGGCCAGAAATCGAACACGCCCTCCTACCTAATCAGCAGCCTGCAGATAGACCAGATCTGCTAGCTCGCGTTTTCAAAGGCTATCTTCAACAACTCATACACGACATTCACTCTTCGGACATCTTCGGTGCAACTGCCGCATATGTTTATTCTCTAGAGTTCCAAAAACGCGGTCTCCCACATGCTCACATAATCATCCTCCTTGACGAGAGCGCGAAGGTTTCCACACCTGAGCATATAAATAGCATCGTTTGTGCTGAACTACCACAAAATGCCGAATTACGTGATCTCGTCTTAACTCATATGATCCACAATCCGTGTGGCACACATAATCCGCAAGCTTCCTGCATGCATAACGACTGTTGCACACGTTACTTCCCCAAGGACTTTTCAGACCGAACCACCTGGAATGAAGAAACATGATATCCAATCTATTGCCGTCGGTCACCATCGGATGGAGGAATCACTGCTGTCCATAACGATAAACTAATCGATAACTCTTGGGTGGGGCATTACAACCCATATCTCCTCCTGCGATATAGATGTCACCTCAATACCGAAATTTGTGCATCGACAGCGGCTTGCCGATATATGTTCGAGTATATTCTGGAGAGAGATAAAGAGAAAGAAGAACAAAAAGACAGAGAGAGAGAGAAAGAGAATGAGAAAGGCAGAGAGATAGAAAGAGAGAGAGAGAGAGAGAGAGAGAGAGAGAGAGAGAGAGAGAGAGAGAGAGAGAGAGAGAGAGAGAGCAAAGGCAACAAAGAAAGAAAAAGAGTTGCGCTCACAGACACGACGCAGAAAAAGCAGCTGCAAATTGTCCTATGTATTCATTTCCTCTTTCCAATTGACATTCCTCTGTAAAGATTCGCCATTGTTTTCGTTCTCTGCTGTTTTTTCGAATCATTGCTGCATTCTTCACTGCTACGATGCATGTCTCTTTCTCACTGTAAGTTCTCAACTTCCACTGCTCCTTTCCCTCGCTCTCCCAACTCCGCCGCGGCCGCGCCCGCGGCAGGTCCCTTTGTTTATTATAAGACGTGACTCTTGTCCCTGAGACGTGACTGTTTCCTGGGTGCCTGTTGGACCAGACTGCTGAGGTACCCAATTGTGACTTTTCTGAGTTTGACGAACTCGGCCTTTCCTTGACCTGGGCATCTGACCCTGAGGTCCGAATTGGGAAGGCCTTTCAACTCTCTTCACACAAATTTCACAGTCTCCCTTAAAACATAAGAGACAGATAAACAGAGGTTAAGAAGTTAGGAGGGGAGAGAGGAGAGAAGGACAAATGAAACTAAGTAAAACTTATATGACAGAAAAGTCACAGAAGTGAGGTCTTGTAATTGACGATGAACTGCAGATGCAACCAGAGGAACAGAATCAAACAAGTCAGAATTACCTGGGGCTGGTCAATTCAATGATGATATCTCAAGACCATTGCCCCTTTTTATTTAAAAAAAAAAACACTAAATAGTAAATGATTGAATAGAAGTAATAAAACTCTACTAACTTCAACCTCAAGGCAAGCGAAGATTTGGACAAAGAAACTACCGTCTTCGCCCATTGCAAATAGAACGCCCAGTCATTATCACTGTACCTAGACAGACTGGTGGCCCAAATACAGCTATAATGACCATGAGTTCTATTCGGGTCAAGACGGTAGCAAGACACAGGGAGCAACCCGGCTTATAACAAACGAGATGCACAAGCAACGGCATCGGCGAACTGAAGGCTGCTTACCCATCCACTCTATCAATGAGTAGACCTGGTCTGTACACTCCTCTCTCAAGGTGGATGGCAGTCCTCCCTTTTGCTGCCATGATTTAAATAGTGGCCTCCATCCTAAATGACTAGGCTCCATGTACACCATTCCACACCTGCTCACTGTTGCTGGTGACGCTGCAGAAAGGTTATCCACCTGATCAAAACACAATGTCATGCAACAACGCTTCAAACAGAGCAGTCAGTTCAAGACCTGCATGTCTGTCTGCCCATATGTAATGTAATCTTAATATCCGATATCCGAATATCGTGTAACGTAAGGCAATGTATGACTTCAAAAAAAAAAAAAAAAGAGGCATTGTAATATGTACAAGGAATATGAGTGTGAGCGATATACATCAAACCAAGTTGCGAAACCACACAGTTGAACAAGTAGTCGTGTCCCAAGCAGAGAGTACAAATGCACCGAGAAAACCATCCATATAGAGCAATACAATGAAGTAAGAGCCAATGTCCAAGCCCGTAGGCCACACCAACACAGTATCCAAAGTCGCTCTCTCCTGTCTGGCGCTCGGCGCCCAGCCTGCTCTACCTGACTAGCCTACCTACAGCCGGTTCACGCAACAGGATCACGTCGACTCTCGAAGACCAATGTACATGACTGCCAACTCCATCGCGAACCTCTCTTCATGTACCAGGTGCGTATCTCGTCACCCTCAATCAGACTTTGATTACCCCACACAGCGCCTCCTTCCCTGAAGACCACCTGATCATCCGCTGTACCCCCTGGCCCCCAGCAGCCCGGCTATGGCTGCCTGCGCCCCGCTGCCCTGCAGCGCCCCACTTCACCTCTCGCGTCCCGTCAGCACCCTTGGCAGCAGCGCAGCATCAAGCGAGAGCGCAGCAGCGCTTCCGCATTGCCAGCGCTGGCCAGAATGCCTGGCCTGGGCTGCTTCCTTCCTTTTGTGGAACTGGCAGCCTCCTGGATGCTGTGTGTGGCCTGGCTGGAAGCTTCCAGTAGCTTCCGGTTGGGTCCCAGACCCTTTGCCCAGGCCCGAGACTACAGTTGAGGGCCTGGGCCCTTTGCAGTTAGGCACGGCCTGAGTCTCCGGACTTGGGCTGTGTGCTGCATCTGTGCAGGGCTCCCAGGCAGGTGCGTTGGCACTACTTTTTTTTTTTGCAAGGGCCGAAGGCCTGCTTCCCAATGTATCGGCCCTGCTTTGTATATGTGTGCCCAGGCGCAACTGTCAAGGCCTGGGCCAACTGTATGACACAGCAATGTGAGGCTCACGCGTCTTCCCAACCAACTGGCGTGCTGCGAGAGCCTGAATACCCACATATGGAAATGTCGAATTTTGCCTTTGACGAATATTCAGGCCCGCCTTCACTTAGGGCGGGCACTTGGCGTAGTGGGGCCTTAGCCCAGAACAATGTGATGCCTGATAGGGCCCCTTGAGGGCTTGTTCCTCACATATGTAATATGTGTACTATAGTAACTATACTATGTATGTATGTAGGTATGTCTGTCGATAGGTATAGGAGGTATGTATGCAGTGTACACAACTGGAAGCATTTGTTCCATTTCCAGAAGTCTAACCAAAGGTGGTAATTCCAGACGTCTAAGCAACGGTGATAAGTCTCGGCTGGTGTATCTGCTTCATGCACGTATGCTGAGAACGACCCCAACGAAGTGGGAGCGAAGAAGTGGCTCATTCAGACCGCTTCACAATGAATGGTGGATGGTGGCGGCCAGGCGGCGATCCACAATTTAAATAAACAGGCCTCTGGAGGACTAAAGTGATAGATAGATCAGATGCTTTGCGTCTGCTCGCTCTGGCCAGACCTTTCTGCTCCTCAGGCATGATTTATTTACAAAGCGTACGAAGTCCGTAAATGTAGAAGCAACCAATGATTGCTTAGGTAGTCTCACCCGACCGACTGACGGAAGGCCGATGCATTCGTACCGCTCAACTATGCGTTGTATATGTATGTTAGCATGAACCTAACTTATGCAATGCATTTATATACGTATCTGATGTATGCTTGTATGTCTATGTATGTGGTAATGAGTTTGAACTTTGACTTTGACTTCGACTGTGTTCAAAGGACGATGAGTTGAAATGAAGGGATGTGCTTGGAATGCTGTGTGTGTGTGTGTGTGTGTGTGTGTGTGTGTGTGTGTGTGTGTGTGTGTGTGTGCGTGTTCTAGATTTTCACCACAATAGCTCCTGTTCCAGCCAGATGAAGCAGCATTACCTCTATTGCAGACAACAAAGCACACATGTGATAGTCTATTTGCCACCTCCGGCTGCTGCGTCTGTTGTTCGTCTGGCAAGGATGAAGGAGATCCGGCTGCGGATGTAGCAGGTGCATGCCCAACACTGCATGCGGGACATGCTAGGAAAGGCTGTGGCGGGTGATGGCATCGGGGATAGTCCACGCAGCAGAGAAACATCCTTTCAATGACAGCATCCTGGAAACATTGGTGATGCATGGCATGTTGCTGACATGGCAGGAAATCAGGCTGACGTTCGCAGCTATTTAAGCATGGCGTGCCAAAGCCGCAACGGCATATCAGGCTGGTAATAAGGGGGTGGGGGGGATGAGTGCAGGACAATGGGTCGCAGTGTTCATGGCAGAGGCTGGCAGTGACCATTCCTTCATAGTGTTTGGAGCAGAGATTATGCGGTGTGCATGCTAACTGAACTGTCGCTGTGTGGAGACACAATGGCATGACACAGCCACCAACCTCTGGAGAGGCCCCTTGACTAACCGTGCTAGAATCTGTCCGATTTACACAGGGAAGGGACGCTGCCTGGCCATGTACAGCCAGGGGGGAAGAGGGGGAAGGCTCAGCTGGATTGTTCTCCGGAGGCTTTAGCATGTGGGAGTGTCTGTGTCTGATGATGGGTGCATGGCTATATATGCATTTGTACCCCCAGCAAGCAAGTTGTCCAGACCTCCACCTCTGAAAGGCATTTTCACTTTGCAGACCCCAAATCCGAGTCCTAGAGTCAAGGTCCCCAAGTCAAAAGAGGCCGAGATGGGCAAAACAGAAAAAGTGTCGAGTTGGGTACCCTGCAGGCCACAAAGATCAAAATTCAACCAGTACCCGGCCTCACGACCAGTCCCACAGTCAAATTGCAGCAGCGCTCCAAGGAAAGTCTACCGGGCCTCAATATTCCAAAAGCAAACAGGCCGCGGGCGACCGGTACCAGTGAAAGTCAGGCCCAGGCCAAGTCAAGCAAAGGCCATATGAAGTGCAGGCCCAGTTCAAGTCAATAAGAAGACTGGCCCAGCCTCACTGGAACAGATTGCTCATTCGCAAGAAGGTGGAAGCGCTGTTGGTGCTTGTGCGCTATTGCAAGTGGACTGAGCGCTAAGAAGCCCTGCTGGGCAGCGCTATGCTGTGGAAGACAGGCGGCCATAGCCGCTGTAGTAGTAGTAGTTGTACGGCATGAGTAGGAGGCGGATGTATCCAGGGTTGTGATCCTCATAGTAGCACACACACACACACACACACACACACACACACACACAGAGAGAGAGAGAGAGAGAGAGAGAGAGAGAGAGAGAGAGAGAGAGAGAGAGAGANAGAGAGAGAGAGAGAGAGAGAGAGAGAGAGAGAGAGAGAGAGAGAGAGAGAGAGAGAGAGAGAGAGAGAGAGACAGTTGCATACGTGATTGTAGCTGCTGGATACTGCGCTGATGAGAGCCTGGTGACTCAAACTCTGAATCTGTATAATATGATGTTGTGCTGATGAGCGCTTGGTGACTCAACTCTGGCTCTGTATAATATGAACGTTCAATGAAGTTTATGAGTTGCACTAATCTGGTCTCTCCATCTCTGGACTGTGGTGTGAATTTTGTGTGAACATATGCTTGGGGTGTCGATATAAGTGGTTCATTGCACCTCACATGATGATAGCCAATGACCCTATCTCATGCCTATCCTTATGCACGATTCTCCTCACACATTCCCAAGGAAGAATATTTTCCAAATGAACTCTCCATTTATTGACAACAGAGTGAGAGCGAAAGAGAGGGTAGGAGAGGAAAGGAGGGAGGGAGAGAGAGAGAGAACGAAACGGAAAGATAGTGGTCAGAGAAGACGAGAGGTAGACAAGTATCTGAGGGAAAGGTTAGGACAGCACTGGAGGTCGGCAAACTCATCCAATCCTTCAGATTTGGTTGCAAACATCATCAGTGTTTTGAATTTTCACCACACCAGCCCCGATTCCACCCAGATGAGTAGATCCAAAATCGAAGCAGCTGTGGAATGCTGCTCCACAAAGAAGGCTGACTGTGACAGATTGTTTCGTCAGACTTTGACCTAAACAATAATCAGGAGGTTCAACCTCAGAAGTCTCAAGTTTGCCCAAAATGCATTCGACTGGTGGATAAGGACTCACCATCCTGCCCAAAGTTAATGATACCCTTGCGAGAGAAAAAGTTGTAGACTTCACTCGCACCAAACCACCAGTCCTAGCCGACTGTCTGCCGACAATAATGGTAGGAAGTCCGGAAATCTGGTCCACGAAGCCATACGACCGGACTCTACATTCCTCGCCAAAGGGAAACCACGGACATGACTGGTAGGGTTGGCTGAGATCAGAGTAAGGGAAGAACTGCCCCACCACCGGTACCATGACTGAAACAGGGCTGACGATCTCTCACCCCTTCTTCCTTGACGGACTTCCCAGACCCCCTCCAACCCTTGCGCCCTTCACAGACTTCCCGCTCGCCTTCCCTCCCACCACCTCTCTATTGCGGAGCTAAGCTGGCTGGGGGACTACCGTCTTCGCTCGAATACAATGCCCAGTCATTATAGCTGTATTCGGTGCAACTTTAAGTCCAAATACGGTGATAATTACCGGATGTTCTATTTGGGCGAAGACAGTAGTCCTCCCTCCTGCTATCTATTATGTTTTAGAAACGCATGCTGAGTAGAGAGGCTAGGGAGTAGAAGGTTTGTATAAACTGCTGCGTTATCTAGGGGCCCCCAGCTGGGTGAAGAGGCCTCCCAGCCTCCCAGGGTCCAGAACCCCTTTCTGTTTTCAATTGGATGCTGGCCCCAATCATGAGCAGGTGCAGCTCCCCACCAGTGGATTCGACACTCAGCAAAATGGAAGGCAGACCCGACACCGTGATGCCTCCTCGGGGGAGAAGGCTGCTGCTATCTGCGTCAATTTCAAAGGACTGGGTTTTCTTTTCTCTTGAAAGTTAAGGTACGGTGGCAGCGCAAAAACACACACAAAAAAAAAGAAGGAAAAAGGTACAGTTCCAGCCACGTGAAGTGAAAGACAGTATGGCCCCACCACTTCCGCATGACGATAGAAGTGTCAAATACAACTATATTCAGCCAATGAAGCTATGAGCAAGAGTATGAATCGCTAAATGCTTTGGATCCAAATGGTTGAAACATCCGCAATTTGGAAATATACTAATATAGTATTTAGTACTATTAACTGTATTTTACAACAACAAGGGAACACACGAAATGAACAACTAACCTCAGAAGATATCAGAGGATTCAGAGCTGTTCGGTCGGACAAAAAAGAAGGTGGAAACAAAAGACAAGAAGGAGAAAAAAATGATAAAAATCATTTCTTCGATGTGAGTTGCAGAGTGTTTGTTCATTACCTCAAATATGAGAGTCATTTGATCCGACAAAGGAATCGTTTCTCCACTGTTGAGACAGAGCTTTCGATTGTCATCAAGGACGGTGTTCAGGTTCTCTACCCAAGCCTGCAGCCAACACCCAAAGGGCGGTGAGCAGCCAGAAATGTTCCAGCGGAAGAGTTCTCTGACTTTTTTTTTTTTTTTTTCTTCTACCATTCTGGGGAGCAACAGTCCGGTTCCTATTCCCCCGGCAAGTCAATGATGAATACAATAAGGATACACATACGCTCCTCCCCATTGTGGCTGCGAGGCCCGAGTGCACGGCATTGATTACTTCCTTTTGGAAGGATGTACCACCCCTCACCCCTGCCTAAGTTAGCCTGCTTGAACTTAGGACCTGACCCTGTAGGTAGGCTGGGTTCTGCTAATTCTGTTTGTGGGTTGTGGTGTGTCTGCGTAGGTCTTGACTAGCTTACTCCTCTCAGCTGTTCGGCTGCCGGATCAGAATTAAGTACTGAAGTTACTGTCCAGACTCATTAACTGTTGTGTTACGATCCTGGCCTATTTCGAAGTATACATTCATCTGAAAGTACAAGGCCACCCAATTGCAAAAAGAAATGAATGAACTTGAGAGGAAAGAGAGGGAAAGAAGAAGAAGAAGAAGTGAGAAAGAAGAAGATGATGATGCACTCCAGCATAGACCAATGTCAAGGCTCTTCTTCTTCGCCAACCAATCCCTTCCTCCTTATCTCCTCCCTCTTATTCAAATAAGAAATAACAATAATAATGTTGAATGACTGAACCAGAATCAATGTCCGAATCCCACTTCTACTGCAGGCACAACATGAGGTCCACCATAGTCATGGCAACCCTTCTTCTTCCTCTACATACAGACCGAGGCTATGGTGGATTACTGAGGCTTCAGCCTCCTGTCCAAAGGACAACTCAAAGCAGCTATGCCGCTGCCCCACTTCAAGGTCATCACCATGCAGCTATGCCGCTGCCCACTCAGCCACCATGCCTGACTCTGTCACGAGCTTCCTTGATGTGGCACTACCCCACTGGGGCCTTCCTGATGCAGCGCCTAGCAAGGAGATGAAGATGGTGTCTACCATAGCCAGGTAAGTGCCTCACCACTCTCCTCCTTGGTCCCCTTCTCCCTCCTCCTACCGGTAGAGCTCCACCATAGCCAAGGTGGAAGCTCCCGGCTTCTTCCTCCCGGCAGCGCTGTAGTACCCAGCGCTACTACAGCCAGCGCTCCAGCAGCGTGTTGCCAAACTTGCACACTGAAGAATGAGGCTGGGCTCTCTGCCCTGCCTCTTGATATAGCGGCCTACTTGCCTCCTGGGCGGTGACTTCCAGGCCGCTCGGCCTCTCCAAGCAACCGGTACTTCCTCCGTTTCGTAGGGAAACATCATTGCAGGCCCTGATATTACCCGTACAGGCTCTAGACTCAGACTGGTTGGACTGGTACCGGCCTAGACCTACCCTACCGCTACTGGACTCTAAAAATGCCAACTTTGTCTTTTTCTGCTCGGCCTCCAGTACCCCCTCACGCCAACTGCAGTGGGGTGCAGTATCGGCCTACCGGCCCACTTGAGTGGCCTCGGGGCCGCTAGCTTCGCCAGTTGAGTGTTTTTCCCTGCTACAACCCTCAATGCCACGGCCACAAGTAAGTACCGGCCCTACGGGCCTGCCAAACAAGCAAGTACCCTTGCGGGTCACACACACACTCATACCGACAAGCACTCAGACAGGCACGCAGGTCACAAGCAAGCACACACAGACAGACTTAGAAAACACAGCAGAATGCGGGAATCTCAGCAAGGCATCCATTCCATCGGCAGAACTTCAGAAATCAGCAGTGTTCTCAGTCTGTGTTTTGACGGTTCATTACACTACCCCCCCCTCAAGAGTGAGGTCCCTTCGAGCGAGTAACTCAATCAGAGTCCTTGCACAATGCATGGTAGGCGTAGATAGCAAAGAGAGATCGGGTGTGTTCCGTAGGAGTCAGGGTAGCAGTGAATTTTGGTTGCTGTTCAGAACTTATCAATCGTTCATAGGCGTTAACGACGCGCGGTGCACTCTGCAGTAAGTCCTTAGCAATCCAGTAGAAATCATCCAACGGGTGGTACAGAAAATGGACTTTGTACTGTCTGTTTCTTCCCTTCCCACTGTGCTCGACAATCCTATCAGTCTCGTGACCGCCATTGATTGCGCGGGGAATCATCGATTCTCGATACTTGAAAGTTTCGGGTGATTCATACGGAAACAACTTCGATGCGTGAAAGACTGGATATGTGCGCAGATGAGCAGGCACATCAATCGTGTAAGAAGGACCGAAGGAATCATTACCTACTCGATTCAGCACCTGCCAGGGACCGTAGTACTGAGGAAGAAGTTTCCGTGATACGCCTTCTTCTTCAGAAAACTCAGACATCTTGACCCAGACATAACTTCCCACTGTGAAAGGTTCACACTGACACTTTTTGTTAGCACGTTTAATCATGGCACTGTGTCGCCTTTCCATAGCTGCGACAACAACTTTGAGCAGGCGGTCAAACTTAGCGTTGTAGCCTGGCTGGCCATGTGTTAGGCCAGGTGGCTGTTCAGGGAACAGATAAGATAGAGGGTTGTGGATTTTCCATCCAAGATGCAGCCGGTTAGGCGTCATCCTGGTGGAGGAGTGGATGGAGTTGTTGCACAACCCCTGCACAATTGGCAACTCCTCATCCCAAGAGTTCTGATCAGGTACAATTAGAGCCCTGAGAAGCTGGATCACGGTCTGGTTGATCTCCTCGGCCAGTCCATTGGCTTCGGGATGTCGACCAGACGTCATCTTGAGTTTCATGTCGTAGGTCTGGGAGGTGAAATCTTTCCAATCTGCACTTATGAACCTGGTATCCCGATCACTCACAAGAGTCCTTGGAGGGCCATAATGCAGAATGTATCTCTTGTTAAACTCATTGATCACAAGGTCAGTTGGGGCGTGAGGTGGCAAGGGGATCAAATTCAGAAATTTCGAGAAACGATCAACGATCACCATTACTTGTGTATAACCGTTTCTGGTCTTCTTCCCCATGTCCGTGAAGTCAATGGAAACAGACTCACCCGGGCCATCAGGGATAGGAAGAGGGTGCAGCAGCCCATAGGGCTTCTGCCGAGACGGTTTGATGCGCTGACAAACTTCACACTCAGCCACAAACCTTTGTGCCATTCTTTTCATTCCAGGCCACACAAACTTTTCCAACAGATTCCCGTGTGTCTTCTCAACACCGAAGTGTCCACTCCGGCCGTGAGCCAAATCCAAGAAGTGGGTCATAATTGGCTCATGGTTGGGCACACACAATTGGTCATGCTTCCCGTAGCGTCGGAAGAGAAGGCCCTTACATTCATGGAAATCAGGCTGACTGCTAGGGTCAGCCCGAATCTGCTCAAGGATGGGACTGAGTTCCGGATCCTTGGCAGTATGGTCAATGAGTTCCTCCTTCAAATTTTTACGGAGATCGTAGGAACCCACAAGGCAAGTCATGTACTCAGGGTGGCGAGACAAAGCATCCGCAACTCGATTGTAACAACCTTTCTTGTGCTTAATCTCAAAATCATACATATCAATCTCATGCAGCCAGCGGGTCAATGTGGTTGAGGGGTTAATCTGTGTCTGAATCCATTTCAAAGTCTCGTGATATGAGAACACTTTGAAATGGCGACCCAAGAGGTAGTGTTTCCAATGATCCAGTGCCTCTCTCAAGGCATAGAGCTCTCGCATGTAAGTGGAAGCAGCTACCTTGTGACTGGGCATGCGTTTGCTGTAGTATTCAAGCGGACGTAGGCCATCACCATCGTCTTGCAGCAGCACTGCACCAATCCCATACAAACTTGCATCCGTAGTTACTACAAACGTAAGCTTGGGATCCGCAATGCGGAGCACCGGATGAATCACCAGAGCCTCCTTCAAGGCGTCGAAGGCTGTCGTGCATTCCTGATTCCATGTGTAGGACACATTCTTGCTTGTTAGTCTAGACAACGGACGGGCGATGATAGAGAATTTGGGCACAAACTTACGGTAGTACGACGCAAGACCAAGAAAAGAACGCAACTCGCGGACATTCGCGGGTTGAGGCTATTTTCGGATGACCTCAACTTTGGTTGCCTCGGGCTCTAGGCCTGCAGCAGACAACCGATGTCCAAGGTAGATGACGCTGTCCCTCCCAAACTCAGATTTCTCCAAGTTGAGATGGAGCTGCGCGTCCTTGAGGATATGCATCACTTCCTCAAGGTGTCTCATGTGCTCCTCCATCGATTTGCTGAAGATTAGTATGTCATCCAGATATACAACAACAAATCGGTCGATCTGATTGCGAAATACCTTATCCATGAGACTTTGGTGGTTGGCGCATTCGTGAGACCGAAGGGCATGACTGTAAACTCGTACAGCCCATCACGAGTTTTGAATGCAGTTTTATGCTAGTCTGCAGGATCGACTTCAATCTGGTGGTAGCCAGACTTGAGATCGATCTTGCTGAAGACTTGGCATCCACCAGCAGCATCAAGTAAATCATCGATACGTGGCAAAGGTTATGCATTCTTCTTGTGATTCGATTCAATCCGCGGTAGTCAATACACATCCGTAGTTTGCCTCCTTTCTTGGGGACAAACAGAACCGGTGCACCAAACTCAGACTCACTTGGTTTCATCCATCCTTTCCCAATCATATCATCAATCTGCCTTCGCAACTCCTCCAATTCGCCTGAGTCCATCCGATAGACACAACCCTTTGGAGGAGTGCTACCTTCAATCAACTCGATCTTATGTCGGGCCGGACGCACGGGGACTCCATACGGTTCGGCCAAGACTTCTGGAAATCGGTTGAGAAGGTTGCGAATTTCTGATGGGATCTCCGGAGGTGGATCATCACTCTCGGGTGCAAGCATACCAGATTGCATAGGTGCAACCAACACAACAGAATTGGAAGTGGAGTCATTTGGACTAGAAGTAGATTTAGTAGAGGTAGAAGTAGTTGCCTCAGAAGTAGAAACAGCATGCAAAGTAGAATCATTATGTACAGCAAAAATAGAAGGCACATGAGCAGGTCTAACAAAGGCTATATACATTTGCTTATCAACTTTGCGCCTGCGCCACTTTTTGCAGAACTGCATTGCATTGAGAAAAGTCACTTGGGACTCGCGCGGCTCATCCAAGAGGACTGGACGCTCGATTCCCATGGCATCTTTGACTATGAATTGTGAGTCATTCCACGTGGTTCTTTCACATTGGGCCTGCAACCAGCCCAAGCCAATAACCGCGCCGAAGGGGCACTGATCAAGGACATAGAAATTCAACTCATGCGTGATCGTGCGGTCATCGTCAAAGGTAGTGCGCACACCTTTGACTGCATGCGTAGATGTGACAACCTCTTGGCTGCCTACTTGGGTCCGGCAAGGATTCTGCAAAGTCACTTGCTTCATCCCCAAGCGTGCCTTACGAATGTCGTGCGGTGAGAAGTAGTTGGCGGTTGCACCACAATCAGCCAATGCACGGATATAACGACCATTAATGTAGGGTTTGAAGAAGAGCAACTTCGTCCTCCCTTGCGCGCGTTCTTGCTTCATGTGAGCCCAGCGCGTCAACAGAGCATGGAAGTCAATTTCTTCCGACTCTACCCAAGGCTCCTTGTATAGGATGTGTATTTTCTCAGCCTTGGAATCAGCATCAGATGGGGTCTCAGGGGAGGTTTGTTGAGTGGGATCAGAATCCAAAGAAGGATCTACACTTACATGTTCAACCTCTCCATCTGTAGAGTGTGTTGATGATGACTTTACCCCCGTTGTTGGTTTCCCTGCTGCAATATGAAACAATGTTGGACTGAATGTCCCGGCTTAGTGCAATGTAGGCAAACCCCTTTCTTCACCCTGTGTTTCCACTCACTTTCATTGATCCGGAGATCTACCCATGGTTTTGTAGCAGGATCTTCCGGTTTGGGTGGAATTTTCGCTCCCTTGGGAAGAAGAATGGTGTTAGTATTGTTCTTCATTGTGGTCCTCGGTCCCTTACTTTTAAAGGCAGTTTTTTTTAAGCCATTCATAGATTCATCGTCGTTCACATACTCAGACTCATGGGCTGACAAAGAGCAGGATGCCCCGCAGTCTTGCTTCTGATCGTCATCAAGAGAAGATTCCTCCACGAGGGTCTCCTCGTCAGCCTCAAGCAGATCGTGTGCTGCAAAACGGTTGCTGCCCGAAAACCGTTTGCGGCTGGTGGTCTTTTTGCCATTTGATCCACTCGGGAGGTCTTGTGCCTCCAACTTGACTAAGTCCCGCATGAGGGTTAGCCAATCTGTATATGCGCTGAGTCTGAGCCCTAGGCGATCTCTTATAGTAGAAGGGACCGTACCTTTTATCACATCCAGACAGGACTGCGGAGTCATCTCCAGATCCGGAGTAGCAAAGAGTTTACTAACATACTGTTGCAGGTTGTGCATGGTGCCGGTCCACTTGCTGTGCTTGAGCTTGTCAAGCTTGAGTCTAGTCTTGGCTGCAGCATGTGGATCAGCATACTGTTTGATCAAGAGCTCTTCGAGTGTGGCTACCGGCGTAGCCTTCAGCCATTTGTTCATGTCTATCCTTTTATAGCTTGCTTGTACAGCCTGGATCTCGAAGAATCCTCTCACGGCGGGTTCCACATTGGTCCCTAGGACCGACGACTGAGTAACTGGGAGTGTCCTCAGCACATCGAAGTAGGATCGCATGGAGCTGATCCAAGATTCGATGTCTTCCTTTCCGTCATACTTAGACGGAATCTGGGCCGCCTTTCTATCCATATAGGAAAAGCTGCAGCTTGGACCAGCGGCTGTTGGGTCCGAACTCGGGACTGCAACAGTTCCAGAATGCCCTGCACTACTACTTGCTGCTGCAGCAGCAGCGGGGTCTGGACCTGCTGCAGGTCCGGATAGGCTGTTAGTCACACTCAAAGAAGAAGAAGAAGTAGAAGAAGACACATTCAGAGGGGCAAGAACGGACTAACACGCAACACTAGAAGCAGGGTAAGCAGGCGGAAGGATACTTTGGGCTGGCTGCAGATTAGCGAACTGTTGCAGCTGGTCACGGTGCTGCTAAGCCATCAGGGCCATGTCATCTCGCAACTTTTTGAGTTCATCGAATACTTTGGCAAGTTGGCCAGTATGGTCCTCAACAACCCGGATGTCTACCAAAGCCCGGAGGAGTGGAACCGTTTTCTCTCCCACCTCCTCATCGGTTAGGGCAGGCAAGGTACAAAAAATGGTTTCATGAGCCTTTACCTTCTCCTCCCTCTCCTTCTCTTTCTCTTCCTCCTCCCTCTTCAATGCTTTCTCATAGAAGAATCGGTACTGCGCTTTCTCTGCCTCAGGGGCAGCGTCCATTTGCAGCTTCCAATCTACTGCAGATGCCATGATGGAGGACGAAGGAATCAATAAGTCTCTCAAGAGAGGTCCGTACTTCCTTACTTGTCTGGGACGAACACTCCTCTTCCCTCTCCGCACTCCCTCAAGAGCAACAGTGAGAAGCTTCTCTCTCTCTCTCTCTCTCTCTCTCTCTCTCTCTCTCTCTCTCTCTCTCTCTCTCTCTCTCGTTTGCGATCGTGTAGACACAGGCATTAAGGAACCCAATGAAAGAAATAGCTTGAAGTCAGTCAGAAGAGAAGGTAGAACTCCTAGCCGAAGCGGCAATTCATTTGGACTAGAGAGCAGTCAAAACAACAAAAAAAGAAATAAAGATCAGAGAGATCTGATCCAGCCACACCGTCTGGACCGACTACGTATGAGGTCCTCTCAAGCCTAGCCGGCCTCAGCTCCGTGAAAACACAACAAATCAGATTCAGGATGTACAGCGAAATGCAAGAGAGAATTGAGTGGTGTCCAAGGTGCGAGTCATGCGGCAGATCGTGCGGTAAAGTCTGATAAAACGTCCCAGCGGAGATCCCCTCCGTAGCGAGTGTCCTGGTCCGAAACCATAAAGTCCGAGTCCTTATCAGATAGAGCAAGGTAACTGACGTCAACAGATTTGGCCTGAGGGGCTCTTCTTGTTTGGGCCCGGTCCCACTGAGTCCCAAACGGTCCCAGTGGAGTCAGAACTGGGTCCCAACCAACAAGAGTTCCACAAAGACCTACTTTGTCCCTACCAAATTGAAAAACGAAATTTTACCCCAGAAAGAACCTGTAGACTACAATCGTTCATAATGAAATAAACAAAGCACTGTAGAGAGATATCACATGGCAAACAATATACTCCATTCATTCACTCGTCAGGCAAGTAGGCAGTTCACACACCTCACACACAATCAAGACTATGGAGGATGGAAGAAGAACCCAGAGAACCCTAACAGGCAGTCAATTCCATGCACACACACATGGGCACCCTGGTGGCACAACACTTACCTGAGTGGCCGGGCTCTTGAGATGAAGAAGAACTCACCCCCCTCTCACATAGTCCTCCTGACCCAATTAGCATCCTCTACACTAGTGTCCTATCATCTAGGAGGGTCAACATCTACCCTAGAGTACGAAGTCAGATCCCCCGTCAATGTTGAAGATCAAAGCAGCAACTTGCAGTCCGTAGGTGCAGATATGGCTGCCACCCTCAAGCTCGCCTGACTTGAGGGGAACCCTAAAGTCACGCCGTGTCTTCCTTGAAGTCCAAATTCAAGTTGTAGCTGCCCTTCACTGTCGGCTCTCTCAAATTGCATCATGAAGTCCCACCTTGTGTCTCGCCACCACAAACATGCACTCACGCAACCTGGTCGGGTCTAGTGTCGACCCTACACGGCCCTACCAGGTGGGAGCAGTCCCTTCACCACGCTGCCCCACTTAACCCTAACTTCCAGCCCTAACCCTAAGTGGTTAGCCCTTACCACTAGGGTTAGGGTTATGGCAGCAAAGTCAACTCTCGCCAGCAAGTAGAATCCGCTCCGATACCAATGTTACGAT
>BFEA01001229.1:68744-88176 GCA_003427395.1 Chara braunii
ACCATATTTATCCTCGCGTGCAGCGAGCCTTACACCGACCGATTGGACACATCTAGATGTGTATAAGAGACAGATGTTCATCTACGGGTAGGTAGTGGGGGGTTGGGCGGATGTTAGACAATGGATATAGGAGCTTATTGGTGGAATGTCGAATAATAAGGGTGGGGGGGGGGATCGCGTTGTAGAAATCACGTTGTAGAAAACTAGATGTGGCCTGTGTGAACAGGGGTGGGGTGTTGCGGTAAGGGGTTACAATAGGTTGTTAACAAATTTGGATGATGCGGAAGGAGCGTTTTTGTGGGAATGACGCGTAGTGGGAGGGGTCAGTCGTTTTTAGAGAGGGGGATGGTGGGGATCGGCGGGGGCGGGTGTGGACAGAGTTTTTAGTAGATTCGTCAATGTGGGACGTTGTGGTGGATTGATGGTGAGGCGAGAGGAATGATAGCGAATAGTAAAATTCTCACAGTGTGAGACCGATCCGTTTGTCCTCTTGTCCGATTCCGTCTCTTCTGCTCCCTAGTACCGTGATCTTCGTCGTATGCTGACTTGTGATGCTTCGTCGTATGCAGACTTGTGTTGCTTCGTCGTATGAAACTTCGCGTATGCCGACTTGTGTTGCTTCGTCGTCTTCTGATGATTGCAACCTCCCTAGTGTTACTCCTACTTCAAGCTACAGTCGACCTCTGGATCCTGCCCAAGGGGCAAGCCGCCAGTCAGGTTGAGAGTTGGAGTTTTCCGGTATCAATCAACTCGCCCTCAACCTATTCCTAGAAAGCTCCAAAAGCCTTCATTTCTCCTAGAGCTCTCCTAGACGTTTCCTCGACGTTAAGCATTTTTACTATTCCTGGATGCCATGGAGATCATCATTCCTCTTCGAGTTCCTTTGGACGGTTCCTCGCTGGTCGTGGGTGCGCGCGCGCACGTGGAACCCCTTGTTCGGCTCGATGGGCTATGGTGGGATGACTTGCTACGTTGCCGTGGTGCGTGACGACGCCGGAGCGTCGTCGTATTCGAGGTGTGATTTTTCGAATTCGCGCGGGCGCCAACTCAGGTGCGGGGGCCGAGGGCGCGGGCGCGAGAATTAGCGCCACGCTGTGCTAACCTTCGGCGTGGGCGAAAAACAAGTCCGGCTCCTGGGAGACCTTATTCTTTTGCTTCCTTAAACCCGTAAATTTTGTTCTCTTTCTTTCTATTGTTTCCTTGTTATAGTTGATCGTTCCTTATTTTGATTTCTGATTCTAATACTAGTTTGTTTTCTATTTTTCCGGTGGTATTCCGGATGGTTTATCTGAGTAAGAGATTGATTCATGTCTTGTGTTTCTATTGTGACTGTTCGTCTGTTTCCATGTGATCCGTTGGTTGGTTGTGTGCTTCCCTGTCCTCCGTTGTCTGTTTGCACCAGTCTGTGAAGTGTAGTGCTCTGCCTGTGACCTTGGCTATTAGCTCACCCTTTAGCCATACCTCCTCAAATTCTTTTTGAATTTTAATTTTCTTTTTGTGTTTTCTGTTTGCCTGTCCATCTTGTTTAGGGCGTGCTTCCATTCCACTCTGATTTCCGCTTCCATCAATTCTCTTGCCTCTTCCCACGCTTCATTCGTTGAGATGGTCCTTTTCCCTAGTGTGCCTCCACATCTTGCTTTCCATGTCACCCACAGTGTGTTTTTTTCTGAGAAGTTCTAGTACTTGGTTGTTTTCTTCAATGATTGTGCCTTTTTTGTCTACAACTGTTAGGCGAAAGAGTTGATCCTTAGGGTATTCCTTCGATGTTAGTTTATGCCAGGTTTTTTAGCATTTGTCCCATAACGCCTCTGCGTGAGGGCAGCTTATTAAGCAATGTGTCAGGGTTTCTGGATGATTCCCTGTGCACATTTTACAATGGGATGAGGTCTCCGTTCTATCACCCTCTTTGCGTCTTATGTCCAACCATGCGTTTATTGGCACAGCTATCAGCCATTGTAGGCTTCTTACTTTTTGTGGTCTGATTGAGGAATAGTAGGTCCAAGGTATATTTTGTAGCCATGAGGGGTCCGTTTGTGCGTGCTGTTCCCATCTCTTTGCTATTATCTGGTTGGGGTTTGCTGATCTACATCTTGTTTTGTAGCCTATCTTTACTGTGTATTCATGTAGTGCTCTCCATTTCTTTGCTCGCCCTCTACCCCTATCCTCGTACCAACCCCATTCCCCTGGGTCCACTTCCAGCTCTGTTATATCCTTATTTGGTCTAAAAAGCCAGGTTGTTTCCTTTTCCTTCTTACCCTTTTTTCCTGCTCTCATTTGTTCATTTTTAAGCACTCTTATCTTTCTTGAGTCGTTGGTCTTGAATTTTAGTGTCTCCAACCTTTCGCTCCTTAACCATGGTTATAGCCTTCCCTGATAGTTCCAACTCATATATGTAGAAGATTGCTTGGTTAGGGTCAGTCCTTGATGTCGATCTAAGTCTTAGCGCTACTGAGGGGCACTCCTGAATTTTCATCGTTGCCCAATCTCCCTTTTTCCATCCTCTGTCTTTGTTCAGGAGTGACCTCCATGCTATCGGTACGCTATCTATCAGGTCCTCTATGTTCTTTTTTAGGTTATGGTGTCCCCTTAGCAGGGGTCTTAGTCCATTTTCTGTTTTCCAATTTCTATTTTCGTCATCCCATGTATGTTCTATCTTCCATATGCCATTCTCCACCCATCTTCTCCATCTTTTGTCCTTTCCCTTGAGGGTCCATGTTTGTCCCTTTTCGTCCTTCAGTCGTTCGTTGCCGAAGAGGGGTTGTCTCAGTACTTCCTCCTTCGACTTTGGGCCCCTTCTCCTTTGCGGGAATGCCTCTCTCCATGTTCTGAGCAGGTTGGTCCAGTGCTTGCTCGGGGGGTCTTCAGTAGAGGGTGTCCCTCCTGGCCTGAGTCTTGCTCCCTCTTTTCTAGGTTCCCAGTCCTTGTTCATGATCCACATGTGCCCTTCAATGTTCTCGTGTGCTTTGAAGGGTAGGAGGTTTCTGATTTGGTGGACTGCCATGTCCTGCCAAGGTAATTCCAATTTTAGAAGTAGTCTAATTACCCATTTAGTTTGGAGTGCCTTATATTCTGTTGTTGGGTCGATTAAACTGAGACCTCCTTCGTTTGACGCATTTATGACGTATTTCCAGGCCACTTTTGTGATGAAGTTTTCTCTCGAGGCATCGCCTGTCCAAAGATATGCTGCTGCCTTTTTTCTTAGGCTCTTGGTGAATTGCTTGGGGGGGTCCCATATTGAGGCTGTGTACCATAGCATGGAGAAAATAGATGAGTTAATGACTAGTGCTCTACCCATCAGCGAGGTGTAGACTTTCTGCCAGCCTATATACTTATTCATGTCTGCTGCTAATAGACTGTCCGCTATTGAGTCACTTGCTCCTGTCATTGACACCGAGATGCCTAGGAATTTGACTAGTTCTCTGACTTCATCCCCAAAAAGAAACCAAAAACAAGCAACAAGAGGAAGTTCTTGTCGACGAGAAGCTTCAAGGGGAAATACGGACAGAAATTTGAAAATGACAATTCTTACGTACGGAACGGGGCTGCCATTCCCAGAAAAAAAGAAGGGCACAACCGACTTTTCTTATCAGGAAAAGAAAAAAAGAAAAGGAATTGCTGCTTCCACACAACGAAGATCAACAGACAGTAATTTGTGGTAATGAAGATTGCTGGTCACCCTTAATCTGTGCTAGGTAGTGAGAGGTCGTCCCGGGGCCGACTCCTTTGACAAGGTGATAAGGTGAGACTCGACATCATGAACCGCCTCAGTTTGCCGACGCGAGAAGCTCTGGCGCAAGGACCCACTTGCACGAGGTAACCATGAGATGATTGAAAACGTGCGCCAACAGAAGGCTTAAACACTTGGGGTATACGGGTTGGTGTTTACAAAAGGATTTAGGTTTAACGGTTGAATGTTCGAGGTCTATTTCTCTTATTAGTCCGTGCAAGTAGGCCCTCGCTCCTGATGGTAGCACGGAGGTGAAGGCAACATGAGATGGTCGAAAACGTTCGCCAACAGAAGGCTTGATGCTTAGGGTATAGGGTTTGGCGTTTATATAAGGATTTGGTATAGGGTGTAAGCTTTAATGTTCCGGGTCTAGGGTTTGGGGCACATGGGAGGGCAACATTTAGGGGCCAGGTTTAGGGTGTAGGGTTTAGGGCTTGACCCCCCTCATGCAAATGCCCGGTTACCTTGGTTTCACCATTCTGTATTTTATTCGACTTCCAAAATTGTCGTATCCCTCCACTTGATGCATGCAGAGGACTGAAGAAAAGGAAATCCTAGGGAAAAAAATAGTTCCCCGAAGGCAGAACCGAAAACCCTTGCTCAGTGGATCAAGACAGTGCATAAATTAAGGTGGGAAAGGCAGATTGAATGTGAAATCCGCCTGGCACACCACAAACACCTTTGAAACCTGAAACAGGCCATAGCATCAGAAGAGGATGTCACAACAATGAACCGCTTCGAATGGTTGAAGAAAGAGCCGGAAGTCAATGAATTCTACGCAGCGCAGTACGCATGGAAGGCCATACCAGCTAATAATGACATTACGATACACAAGGCGGGATACACCAAGCAGTTCGTATGGCCCAAAACGTACCAGCCACAAGGCTTGAAAAGGCCGGAACAAAAACGCAGGGCGCAGCAAGAAGCGGCGGACAAGTCCAACAGCGGGGATCAGGAAACAGTTGATGCAACCAACGGAAGGGAAGAGGATGAGCAGATGGAGGAGGAGAAGAGACAGGTGGCGATTCTGGAAGCACAGATCAATGTCCTCAAGGATCAGAACAGGGAGCTGGAGGCGGACACTATAAACCTGCAGAAGATTGCTTCCTCGTCGCACACGGACATAAACGCTGCGGCAAAGCTCTACGCGAGACACAACCCGGGCAAGAGAGTCATCCTTCCCTATCGCTGGAACAGTGGTAATTCTGATTGGGAAGTGGCTATTCAAAAGTCGCTTGCATTACTTACAGTAAAGGAAACCCATTGTTCTCAGGAGGTGCTCAAGGAGTTGATCTCTGAGGACCTGCCCATGAAGGCACAGATATTGGGGGACCTCACGCATGACCGGGAGGAATGGGACGACAAGGCTGGAAGTGGGTCAATGGTTGGCTACAAGCCTATTATGATCAGATTACAGGAGAAGGATAGGCTGGCGGAGGATTTGGTCTGGATGCCGTGGCAGGTGGTGGAGACAGTACCGTATGGCCTATTGGGTGGACCGGAGGCAGCTGAGTGGGTTGCGAGGGGGGCAGCAATAGTCACCAAGACAGAAGCCTTCTCGTGGTTACAAGAATACATCAGCAACAAGATCGCACTGCTGTCAACGGCGATAGATTGGTCCCAAACAGGTTCTTGAGGAGGTGCTTCTACAGGGGGAGGCAACAAGGAACATGACCAATGGAGGATGGTTTGAGTGAAGGGATAGCTAAGAGAAGGACTGTTGTCAATGTCAATGTAGGATGAAGCGAACCAGAAATTTCAATCATGTCATGGAATATTAACGGGATGGTACAGATCTTGGAAAATAAAGATAAATGGGACAACGTACTAAAGGATTCAGATTGGTTTGGAAGGAGTCCACCAGATTTTCTATGTATACAGGAAACTCATCTCACAGATACTCCGGAACACCAACGCATCCAGCAGCGCATCCTACAATAGCTAAGGTGGGTTAAAGCTAGCTTTTGGGCTACAGCAGGTAGAGCGCACTCAGCAGGAGTAGTAATACTACAAAACAAAAGGTCGGTGGCGGCAAACAAAATAGTTAGGAGATGGACGCTGGATAAAACTCAACTTTGTATACCAGGAGGAGTTGTTCTCGATGATCACGGTTTACTGCCAGAATACAGGACACCAAAGGTCAGAAATGTTACAATCACTACAGGCTCATATAGACGCAAT
Organism: Chara braunii; assembly: GCA_003427395.1. Taxonomy (NCBI): domain Eukaryota; kingdom Viridiplantae; phylum Streptophyta; class Charophyceae; order Charales; family Characeae; genus Chara; species Chara braunii. Next base: position 74,653 of record BFEA01001229.1, read on the forward strand.
AAGGCACCTTATAACAACAGGGGACTGGAACGCCACCCTCGAACCAAGTAAGGACAGACTGTTTGGAGGAAGATCAAGTACGGGGGAGGGGTTGTCATGGGATGAGGCCTTACCCATTCACAATCTCATGTCATCCAGGGACCTCATTGATCCATTTCGATTGCACTACCCGGATCCGAGGTAGTTCACCTTCTATAAAAGGAATCGTAGTCAGCACATGTCGGCGTCTAGGATAAACTACTTTCTCATTTCGCACGGCCTAGTAGGGACATTGCGTGCGGCTGGAATAGGGGACCTGCCATACTGTAGTTGCTTAGATCATAAGCCCATTTTCCTCCACCTCCTTTTCAACAAACATATACAGAGGGGTAAAAGTTTTTATAAGGTCAATAATTCTCTGTTAAAAACCCAAGAGTTGAAAGATGCTATACTGCAAGTATGCTTGGGATATAATGAAGAAACATAATCGTTTGAAGATCTGACGAACGATTTGTCGAAGGCAACGTTAGTAGTGGCTAGGCAGTTAGCGGCTAGAAGAGCGGCTAGAGAAAGAGAGCTGCAGCGAGCATTGCGCATTGCAGAGAGAAATCTAATTAACAATCCAGGAATGGAGATGTATGAGAAAATAATAGACTCATCTAGAAGGGAACTGGGGGACTGGGAGCGATGGAGGGCTAGGGGATTGCAGACAAGGGCTAGAGTGAGAAAATGGGAGGAGGGAGAAAGAATGACGAAGTTCTTCTTTCAAAAGATCAAAGCAAAAGGTAGAAATGCACAGATAGAACAGTTGGATGGACCGCAAGGCCTGGAATCTACTCCAGAAGGGATGTTGACGGTAGCCTGCAACTTTTACAGGGACCTTTACACTTCAAGGGAGGGGGATCAGGAACAACAGCAACTAAAAGAAGTCAGAAATAAGTTCTTGGCTTACCTAGACTGCACGTTGAAAGGGGACCAAACAGAGATATTGGATGCCCCTCTAACCCAAGACGAACTAAGAGGAGCCCTGAACTCGATGCCTCCTAATAAGACGCCAGGAAGGGACGGGCTCACCAAGGAGTCCTGGAAGGAATACTGGCCCATCCTCGGCGGGGAATACGAGGCTTTTCTAAATCAGGCATGGCACAAAGAAGGCCTTGGCTTGGAATCCTCGTTGGGAGTCGTTACCCTTTTGTATAAAAAGGGGGACCCCAAGGATATCCGAAATTATAGACCGATTACTCTTTTAACACTCACGCACAAGATAGTGGCTAAAGCTCTAGCGAATCGTTTGAGAAAGGTCACAAATAGATGTTTTCATCTGGACCAAACGGGTTTCGTACCGGGAAGATATATTTTGGATAACGTCATGATGCTGTCGGAATCAGTCAGATATATCACAAATAAGAGGATCAATGCGACAATCCTCTTCTTTGATTTTGAAAAGGCTTACGACCAAGTAAACTGGAAATTTCTACAGCTATGCATGGAAAAGATGGGAGTTGGCCCTAACTTTCGTAAATGGATACGCGTTCTGCACAATGACGCACAAGGACAGGTTCAACTCAATGGTCATCTTTCTCAAAAGTATAAAATGTCCAGGTCGGTCAGACAGGGGGACCCACTAGCAGCCCCTATTTTTCTATTCATTATGGAGGCAATAGCCTCCTTCCTTAGGAAGAACCCCTCGATAGACCGCTTGATAGCAGAACCAGATCAGCAGGGACGCATTATAACCTTACCTACGACGATATTATTTGTGGATGATCTGACAGTCCTCATGAGAGCCACAAACACCTCATTCCAGACCCTCACAAGAGCTACGGAGGCCTTTCAGTCGGCATCGGAAATGAAGATCAATTGGCCTAAAACAGTGGGCTGGTGGCTCTCACATCACGATCAACAGAGTCAATCCCAGCCTTACAATTATGGAGGCATGTCTTGGCTACCGTCGGACCAGCCGCTGAGATATTTGGGGATTAGGCTAGATGACACGGGTTCCCATCACTCCATGGCCCCAGAACAAATGGTGGAAATGTTAGCCAAAATGTCAGCCTGGTCGGACATTTACACATCGCTGTTTGGGAGGGCATTAGTGTTAAACGCTTCTATTTTCTCAATGTTATGGTATGTGGGAACAATATGGACTCCACCATCACAGTCGCTTCACAAGCTTACGAGGATGGCAGCTGCGTACTTGTGGACGACGAATCCAGACAAGACCAATTTTATATCAAAGGTGGCCTGGAGGCAAGTAATTCAATCAAAGGATCAAGGGGGGCTGGGTATTTTGGATCCCGCCCAACAGATCATAGCACTTCAAACTAAACGGGTCATCAAATTATTTACGCAACCCCATCTACGCTGGGTCCCCCTAGCATTGGAACACATACGGGGGATGGCGAGATACACAACTCCACCAAATATGGAGGGCACGTTCTAGTTATTCTGCAAAGGTTGGGCCAAGAAGGGAATAAAAAGAGCGCAGAGGGTTGGGGAAAACGACGCCAGGTCTTCGTACTGGGCCCACATCCTTAAGATATGGGCCAAAGTCTTCCCGACAAGAGTAAGATATCCAAGAACGAGAGAGGAGGTTCTCAGGCAGCCTTTGTTTTGTAACCCGTGGTTGAAGGACTCTCAAGGAAAACCCAGAACACTTACAGCAAAGGACGCCAAGTGGGGGAATTGGTTGGAGCATGGGGTATGGCAAGTAAGGCATCTATGGTCACAAACTCACAATAGGTGGAAAACGGGGAGGGAAATGAGAGAGGAAATGAAAGGTTGCCACAGGCTAACCGAGAATTTGAATGAAGTGCTTAGCTCCATACCCCAAGCATGGACGCAAATATTGCGGGGCCCGTTCAAATGGGGCTGGGGTTGACTGGGAAACTTGGACCTCAAGCTCGGAACCAGACCAAGCGTTCCGCATTCACCAAGAGGTAGGCCCAGCCAATCTGTGGCCGGAGGCAGACATGTATCCAATCCTGAACCCAGGCTTTGCGGTTAGTCTATTGGACAAGGAAACCAGGGTTCCAATAACCATCAACAAAAGTCTCCTCAGGAAAGTCAGGGTGATTGAGACTGACAAATTCACAATTTTTGCTCCTACAACACCTATCCAAAATCTGGAAATTGATCCAGCACACTGGGCATGGAACATCAAAGGGAATGGGTTAAGAACAGTGAACAGAGTTAACGTACTCCACTGCACTACTAAATGGGGGTATCGGTTAAGAAAGAGATCAACCCAGATGGATCAACCCCTGGCAGTGAGGTGGGAAAAGAGGGTGGGAATACCAAGACAACAAATAGGAAAATTGTCATGGTCGATTTTGCACAGCATCAGGCTGAATAAAGTCTGAAGTATGCAGTGGCTCATTTTTCATGTCGCACTCCCAATCAACGTCTGGCTGTACGAAAAACGAAGCAGGAACAACAAAGATGTGAGGGAGCAAAACTGCACCATGTGTACGGAAGGAGTACCTGAAACACTGGTTCACGGCCTACTGCACTGCCCGGAAGCGGAGTATGTTTGGTCCATAGCTTGAACCCTGTGGGATCGCATCACGGACTTCTCATTCCCAAGGAGCAAAAGAGTCCATCTCACAGGAACTGAAGTCCCGAGAGGATGGTAGTCAAGCCATAAGTGCATTTACCAGTTGCTGAGACAATACACATTACGGACAGTATGGAAAAGGAGATGTCAACAAGTGATAGGTAAAAGGCCGTCAATCAGAACGGAAGCTAGAGCAACACTACATAATCTACTACTGACGGACATTACAGCTCAATGGCAGCGAGCCAAGAAGGAGGCAGTGGCTAACCCTGAAAAGGCCAAGGACATTCTCACGAAATTCAAGAACAGAGTATTGGCCAAATGTAAAGTAGCCACAATAGAGGGGCATAGGCTGATTTCCATTGGTTCAGAGAAGACCAACAAGACATGGCAAACGGACACCAGGGGCAGACACAGCAACTGGCTTCACTATGAACAAGGGAAGTCAAAGCTCAGAAAGGGGAAGGAAATGGGTGAAGTGCAAGCAATGGATCACAGGTTAAGACAGAGTCGCAAACGGCATACCATAGGAAGAAGCAAAGGAGTTTTTCTTTTCTTAGGAATACGTGCAGTGAAGACTTCATGGAAAAAGGTCTGAGCGCACGCGCCGTCGGTTAGCGCAATGCAACGCTATCGTCCTCGCCGCGCCGCCGCGCGGGGCAACGCTACGAACCGTACGCCCAGCTGTCTGCGCATGTGTGCTGGGAGCTGCGCCACGTGGTAAGTGGCGTTGTCCAGCGCCTAGGCGTCGCCTAGCTGCTTGAAGACCGTGTCTCCGAGATACTGGAGCTGAAGATGATATCCAGCCGTCCAGCTCATCAGACAAACGGTGGGATCTGCTCGGTTGGGACGAGGTTTCCTCTACGAGTGGAAACTAGGTAAAGCCAAATGTGAAAAGTATTACGCGTCTAGCTGCACTTGAAGGAGAAAGGCTAGATTCAGACTGAATCTGGCCACCTCCACGGACAAATTCTGACGGCATCCAGGGAGAAAAGGAAACAAGGCTACGGGAAAGAAAGGGAGCGAAGGTGGGAGCGACAAGACAGAGATCTACAAGGATTACTAGGACTACAAGGCAGAAAGAGACAAAATCTCCTCTGGGGTTAGCGAAGAGGTATAGGAGGGGGATACTGTCCAGCCGTTCGTTGGGAAAGGACAAGCGGTGGGATAGAGCCCATAGGGGGGGATTCCTCTATGAGGAAGGTGAGGAGAGGATTAAGACAACGAAGAGGAATATAGCTACTAGTTAGACAGAATTTGGCCGCCTCCACGGACAGATTCTGACGGCTTCAAGGGAGAAAAGGAAACACGGCTACGGGAGTGAAAGGGAACGAAGGAGGGAGCGACAAGACAAAGAACGACCGGGACTACAAGGACTACAAGATAGAAAGAGACAAAGATTTTCCTCTGGGGTTAGCGAAGAGGAATAGGAGGGGATACTATCCAGCCGTTCGTGGGGAACGGACAAGCGGTAGGATAGGGCCCATAGGGTTTGGAATCCTCTACGAGGATGGTGAGGAGAGGAAGTAAGAAGGGAAGAACACGTTACGAATACTCAGCAAGGGGATGCCCTAAAAAGGAAAGTGAGATTCGGGCCTTGTAAACTCGGCACATTGTACCGAAGAGGAACAAGGAGAAACGAGAGTTTTGAAAGAAGAACGTACTTTTGTGGTCCAGGTCTTACGGGACAGGTTCAGCAAGGGCGGTTCTCGACGAATTCGACGAATTCAGGCACTACGACGAGCAAGGGTGAATGAAACTACAAAAGCGGTCAAGAGAAGATAAGCTGGCGTCGTCCTGCAAGTGAGATAAATCCAAAACGCTCAAGGCTAACACTGACCATTCACTGACCACCCACGACCCTAACTATCTACTGCCCTCATTCTCACACAACTTTCTACTTTGCACATCTCGAAACATTTCTCACCCCTCCATTCGCTGAACCTCCCACTATATCACTATATCCTACTCTGTCTCGCCCACCTATCAAACACCCCGACCAGCTCTATCCACCCGCCGACCAGCTCTATCTAGCCTCTCAGATAACAAAGCTCGTCTTCTGCTAGCCAGCATTCATTCAACATCACGCCTCTCGCCGGTCGAGCTCCTGCTAAGTGAAGAGAAGTAAAAGGCAAGAAGGGAAAGAACACTGAGGGTTTAAAAAAAAAAAAAAAAAAAAAAAAAAAAAAAAAAGGGGGCAGAGCAGGAGTAACCCGAGATTGATCGTTTATGCGAAGGTATAAAGATGCAAAGCCCAGGGAGTCGCAAGGGCCCTGCATCGCTCAAACAAATGCTGCAAGAGCCCACGACCAACCCTAGGACAGTACAAACAAGCAATGCACTCACGAGCATGTTCGACAACGAAGCTCTCAAATTTTTCATCGAAAAAACGAAAGTACAAGGGGAGATGATTGTCGAAAAAGTAAAGAACAACGAAAACAAGGAGGAAGAAATCATAATCTGGAAATACCCGGAAGGCAAAGTGTCTGATCTAGATGAACTACGTGAAAAACACGCAGTTGTCTTCAATTTCGCGAGAAGTGGGGCAGATTTACAACCAACAGAAAAACGGAAATGGATCACAGCGACAATAAAAAAAGAAGATAAGCTGAAGTCTGCGAGCGAGTCCTTCTCCTTGCTTGGCCTGGGTCACAACTCGGTCATGGTGACCTTCAATTTGGAGGACCATGCGCGCATTGCAGCTGAGATGAAATCCAGGAACTGCAACGGATCAATTTGCACCATCACACAATGGAAAAAGCAGACAAATGCAAGGCCAAACCCAACGTTCTTAGTCTCATACAAGCAAACTCTGCTTAAAGAACAGTTTTGGGTTCAGTTCGATAATATTCAACCCGACTTCCACGGGTTACTGGTGGACAGACTGGAAAGACAGTATCCGGCAAACAAGATTCTCAAATGGATCTTGCCGATGCCGGACTTTCTCACCCCGCATTGCGGATCAATGACAACTATTCTAGAGGTCAAAAGAGACGATCCACCAGTGTTTCCGACAGAATGGAAATTTCAGATTCAGGACAGGGTTCAAGAGGTTAAAGTGTCAACCAAAGCTTCCCCCATCTGCTTCAGATGCAGAGAGAGGGGACACATGGGATCGGACCCTGCATGCCCAAAGTTCCCGAAGCAGCAAAGAAAGAAAAAGCTTCACCCCAACATGATGTTGGAGGTGGAAGACGCCCCAGGTACTTGGTTCATCGTTGACCCAACCTATGACGGCTGGGTTTTTTATGACAACTTGGACGACCCAGAATGGGTCTGGCATTATGCTGACAAGGAGCCAACAACAAAAAAAAACGGACATTTTCCCACCAGCGGACAGCAGGTGGCAAAAAAAGGTCACAGGCAAGGAGACAGGGAACCCAACGAAGGTCAAGTCAATCCTCCTCAACGATTCCCGTGTGCTTAGGGAAGAAAAAGCAAGGGAGGAGCTGCTCTGGGACCTGGATTCGGTCCGGGAACAGATCGAAGAAGAATACTCCAAAGAACCAGCAAAAATCCAGGCCAAAATACAAGCGTACATCGATCTCAAAGAACAGGAATTAAAGCAAAGCTTGAACCAAAAGTTGAACCGGACTCAGGAGGACAGTAAACGAACCATGGAAGGAGGTAGGACCACGGAGGGAGGGGAGCCAGGATCAAAGAAAAGGAGAGGCCTCACGGAAGACATCAAAGAGGGGGTGCAGCAGTCCCCTGAGGGGGAAACTGACACAGTCTTAGATAGTAGGCTTGGAGATAGCGGCAAGTTCGCTGCCACCACAGCCTCCAGCAGTGAAGATGACGGCCTAGCCAAGAGATCCCTCCAATGGCTAAGGGACTATATCGAAAAGGCAAAGAGAGAGAGGGAACACCTTTTCGATATTCGCACAGCCTGCATGAAGCACATGGAGAGAACCCGAAAAAAGGGGTCAATTGCAGGCATTCAGACCTCCCCCAATGAATACGATCTGCTGAAAAAAGCGAAAGAATTCTCTGAGTACACAGCGTTCAGATATGCAGAGAAGAAGAGGGCCAGGGAGCAAGGCATCAACGACAAACACAAATGGTTAACGGGGACAAACACAAATGGTTAACGGGGACCTCCATTTTCAGCTCCTGACAAACACAAATGGTTAACGGGGACCTCCATTTTTGGTTTTTTGGTTTTTTGTTTTTTTGCCTGTTTTTGTTTTGGTTTAAGGTTGCTGTCTGCCAAATTTGGTATTATTTGGGTTATTAGAATTTGTGCTGTTGGGAGGCCTGAAAATCCTGAAATTTGGATGACGTGTTTCATGCCAAAATTGCCTGAAAATGCACTTTTGGGTTGCTGTTTTATGTGTTTTTAATTTTTTTTTTTGGTTTTGTTTTTTAAATATATTAGTAAGAAGTGCACTCTATAAATTGGTGTGGAGTTTGCTTGAAATGGCCTTATGGTTTTCTTATAAATTGACCTGAAAAATGGGGGGTCGGTTAACCTTCTCTCACGACAAAGGGTTGAATCTTGCTGATTCCAGGGAAACTCTTCAAGAATTGCGACCAAAGAAATGGAAAACTACAATGAATCAAAAAAAAAAAGAAGTCTGCACAAATCAATCAGAATCTGAGGGGGCAGAAAAAACAGTCAGATCCGAACTCGAACAGGAAATTGCGGTAGTCGAGGCACAGTCGGACAAGCTCAAGAAACTGAATACTGTTTATGAACCTGAATTCACCTCCCTCAAGCACATAGCAGAAGGCAAGGCCCCCCATGTGCTGGAATCAGCCAAATCAGCAAGGCTAACTCTGATGGGGACCCGTCCACTCGTGGCTGCCCGCTATGTTGAGAAGACAAGAGAATGGCAGGTTGCCACAGATGTGTCGTTCGCGATCCCCAGGATCGACGAAGGACAGAATGTGGCAACCATCCTGCAGGAGAAAATCACAATGGCATATCCACTGGGCGTTTTTGAAACGGGCTTCCCGACAACCCAGCAGGATGACAATGCTCAGCCAACGCTGCAGGATGACCAGCCTGGCCAAACAGACCTCACTGGCGTCCACAAGGACCAGGCCAAGTCTGACCCCAAACCCTTCACCCCCCTCATTGCAAAAATGTCGGAGGGTACCAAGTTGAAGGGAGGCATGAGATGGCGACCCTGGGATACGGTGACATCCATTCCTTACAGCGTGCTGTCAGGAAATGGTATCCCCGCGAAACTGCAGGCCGCCTCTCTGGCTATTCTGATTACCGATGAAATTTTTTGCGGGGATGCGGATTTAGACTCCAGGACCTATGCAATAGACTTGGAGAGATACTACAGAGACGAATACTCTGAAGAGGACATGGAAGACTGGATTGAGACAGACCCCGAAGCGAAGATGGGCAATTCCCCGGCCAAAGAAATGAGTGGCAACTTTGGGGAATATAAGCTGGACGAGTCCCTGTCGGAGACCCAGTTTGACCCACCTGGGGAATCAGGTGATTCGATGGTGCCCGGGGGCCCAGACGCCACATAGACTCGGAAATATTAGCCCCTTCACGGCCACCATACAGACCTAACCATGGAAAGGCTCACAAGAGAGGCCAATACAAAGGGGCTGAAGGTTGACTGGAAAACACAAGGCCTAATCATTCGTAGCTGGAACGTCAATGGTCTTGGGAATATTATAAATAAAGAAGATAAATTGAACGACTTAATTAAAGGACTGAAAGACCAATAAAAAAAACTGGCAGACATTATATTGCTGCAAGAAACCCACCTCACGAACTCAGAGGACGATAAAAAAATCAGAAGATACTTCACAAGGAAATTAGGCGGCATTAAGGATGAGGTGTGGGCTTCGGATAGCACGTCTAGCAGGAAAGGTTTTGCGATCCTCATTCCAAAATCCTCCCGTCTCTACTCAGCCGACTCAATGCAAGGGGGGGAATCAGACAATGAATCAGGCAGATGGTGCCTCATGGACTTGAAATGGAAGGAGGAAGAATTCAGAATCATCAACGTCTACGCACCAAACAATCCATCAGAAAGAGTTGCGTTCACGCGGACGGTGGGACAATTAATAACACCACTCTCGGCCTGTATCATAGGAGGGGATTGGAATGCTACCCCGGACCCGAGCAATGACCGTATCTCCCGGGCAACTTCCAATCAAGCTCCACAGGAAGCGACGCCTATCCACAAACTCATGATGGAGCACAACCTAGTAGACCCATTCCGTACCTTGTACCCAGGCAGAAAAGCTTTCTCCCTGGTCAAGAAGAACCATGCACATCACACGGCCTTCTCCCGGATTGACTACTTCCTGGTTTCAGAATCCTTAATGGGAACTGTTAAGGACGCGGATATCATGGCTCTTGCATCATACCCCGGGCTGGACCACAAACCAATAGAGATGGTTTTCAGTTTTGATCAATACATATCCAGAGGAGCCAGTTTTCACAAGCTAAACAACTCTCTCCTTCTAAGTCAGATTTTTGAAGATAGTGTTAATGACTGCAGGCAAAACTCAAAAGGTGTGTTTCTAGAAGGCCAAGACAGATGGGAATGGTTCCAAGACAGCTACCTCTCTCTATCCCAATCGGTGGCCCGCATTTCTAGGAAATTAGCAAATGATCGGAAACGAAGAAAACAAATTCTTGAAACAACTCTCAAAATTTCCGAGTTAAACTTGATAAAGAACCCGTCCTCGCCGATCTACTCAGCAGCCTTCGAAAAATCGCGGGAAGAGCTTGCCCTATGGAGACAATGGGAACTCAAAGGACTTCAACTCAAGGCAAGGATGAATGAATATGAATTGAATGAATCAATGACAAAATTCTTCTTTGCAAGAATAAAGGCCAACAATAGATCCAACTCTATAGAAGGCCTCAAAGAGAGGGCTGGCGACCAGTCAACAAGAACGGATAGCGAAGGGATGCTGAAAATAGCCAAGGAATTTTACCAAGAACTTTACCAGACGAAAACCTCCTCTCCCACTCCAACTCCAGTAAGAGAAGCAAGATCGAAAATACTCCAACTCCTGGAAAGAACGATCTCCCAGGAGCAAGCGGACATACTCGATAGACCAATTACCTTAGTGGAACTGCAAGCAGCAGTCCAAAGCATGAACAATGACAAGACCCCAGGCATTGACGGCCTGACTAAGGAATTTTGGGAGAAGTTTTGGCCTATGATGGGAAGCGATCTGTTTCACTTCTACCAAGACAGTTGGGAAAAAGGAGGAATGGGCGAGCTGCTGAGTAGCAGTGTCGTGACACTACTATACAAGAAGGGGGATCGGGAAGACATTCGAAACTACAGACCTATCTCCCTGCTTACCCTCCCCTACAAGATCCTGGCTAAAGCCTTAGCCAACCGAATCGTCAACCTCACTGACAAATGCTTTCACATAGACCAGGCGGGTTTTATCCCAGGAAGATACATCTTAGACAATGTTCTAACCCTAAACGAGGCAGCTAGAAAAGTCAAAGAGAAAAAAATAAATACAACAATCTTGTTCTTCGACTTCGAGAAAGCCTATGATCAAGTAAATTGGGCATTCCTCAACGCGAGCATGGAAAAAATGGGCGTAGGACCCAACTTCAGGAAATGGGTCAGAGTCCTTTATAACGATGCTTCAGGTTGCGTTCAGATCAACGGTCTTCTGTCTGGAGCCTACCCAATTTCAAGATCAGTGTGGCAGGGGGACCCCCTTGCTCCGCCAATTTTTCTATTTGTAATGGAAGCCATCACGTCCTTCTTACGCAAAGACCCCACAATACAAAGATTGCCCGAAATTAATGTCGGTACCCATCACCACATCCAATTCCCAACAGTCATAATGTTTGCTGATGATCTCACGGTCCTYATAAGAGCRTCGGACTCCTCGGTGAAAGCGCTTGTCAGAGCAATGGAAGCGTTCAGGCTGGCCTCTGAAATGAAAATCAATTGGAAAAAAACAGTAGGATGGTGGCTTGCAGAGGAAGAAATACCGAATATGGAAGGTCCCGAAGCCGACATGACGTGAGAAAAACCGGAAGAGTCGACGAGATACCTGGGAATTTTGGTAACTAAGGATGGCCCCGCTCCACAAATGGCACAAAACCTGCTAACTAAGCAAATTAACAGAATGGGACGATGGGGAAATATGTTCACGTCATTGCTAGGAAGGGCTCTGACCATCAACACATCCATCTTCTCCATGATGTGGTATATTGCCTCCATCTGGACTATACCTGATCACACAACCAAGGAATTGAACCGCAGAGCTAGGGCTTACCTCTGGTCAGGCGACCCTAACAAAACCAAATACATACCCAAGATAGCCTGGCACTACATAACATGAAGGCCATCTCAGGGGGGTCTAGGAATCATCGATCCGAAGCGGGAAACCAAAGCACAGATCAAGTGGATCATTAAGCTTCTATCACAACCCAGACTGGCTTGGCACAAGCTAGCACTAGACAGCATCAGAGCAATAGCTCCTATTGACAGCCCAACCAACATGTCAGGCCTCTTTTGGGTAATGAACAAAGAGTGGACCCCGAAGACAGGCCGCAGGAGACGACCAGCAAATGTCTCTCTGGACAAGTCGAGGCCCCCTACCCCCTACTGGACAGCTCTTATTAATATATGGAGGGAAATTATGCCCAAAAAGAACAAGAAGCCTAAATCTATGGAAGAAGTGTTGCGACAACCCCTCTTCGGAAACCCATGTGTGAGAGATGCAGGCAATCACTCACTCTCACTTTCGAGCGGCCAGCGATGGCTCTCATGGATCAAGCACGGAGTATGGAGGGTCAGTCACATATGGGATGATGACAGAAAGGACTGGATTGACGAGGAAACAATCAAATCACTATTGAAGGGGTGCCACCGCAGAGATGAAAACCTGCAAATGGTAATTAACAGTATCCCGGAGGGATGGAAGGACTTACTCAAAGAGGATTTCTCGTGGAAGCCAGGCGAATGGGGGGTACTGACTCAGGAGACGATCCCGACGAGGGCATATCAGTTTTCCCACAGGGCCCCGGGATCAGACCACTCCGGGGTCTTTACCTCATTCTCGATAGACCTAACCAATCCCAAATCCCCGTCCATCTACAACACAGACCCACAATAGTCAGTCGGGAGCTCATACACACTTCGAAAAATAAGAGTATTAGGCAGTTGGCCAAAGGTAATCTTCCAAATGGAAACAGCGATCCAAGATTTAGAGTTCGACCCAGACGCGACAACGACAGAATCTGCAAAACACCCACTCAGATAACACATTACACAGTCAAAATGGGCTACAGAATGATGATAAAGACAAAAGACCCAGATCCGGTGATTAAAGCTAGATGGAATAGAATACTGGGTCAGGAAGCCGAACAAATATCCAAAATACCTTGGCGGAAATATAAGATAATACTTCCGGTCAAAATAAGAAGCTTACAGTGGCTCATTGCTTACACAGCTCTACCTGTGAACAGTTGGCTACACATCAGAAGGAGAAAAAACGACCCGAACAGTTCAGATATCTGCGTAGCACGCTCTGACAACGAACAGGAAAACATCACACACTGCCTGATCACATGCAAGGGAGCTACTGACTTCTGGGCAAGAGCAGCTGCTCTTTGGGACTACCTATTCTCTTCTCCATTCCCCGAGCGCCCAATCCAACTGCTCCTATGGACCAACACTCCTACTAACTTTAACAAGTCAGAGAGCATCTGGTACGGCATGATTCGTAAGGTGACACTCTGGGTCATATGGAAGGAAAGATGCAGCAGAACTTTGGACAACTCTAGCAATTCATGCGAAAAGGTATGGGCGACAACCAAATCCTTAGTGGAGACTGAAGTCCTCGCCCAATGGAAAAAAGTCAGGAGTCAAGCTCAGAAAAATCAGGAGAAGCAGCAGGAGATTTTGTGTTGCATACTAGATCATGCAAAACAGAACAAGAACCGACCTTTCATTTCAAAGTACAAGATGGCGAGCGGAAGACTTATCAATGATCCGACTCAATCAATGTTGCAGTACAGTCCC
>BFEA01001230.1:14254-28830 GCA_003427395.1 Chara braunii
CTCTCTCTCTCTCTCTCTCTCTCTCTCTCTCTCTCTCTCTCTCTCTCTCTCTCTCTCTCTCTCTCTCTCTCTCTCTCTCTCTCTCCCTCTGTGCGACGGTCGGGACCCCAAGAGGAGGTGGATACTTTCAGAGAGACCGGCGAGCTGCTTCCTCGCGAAGCAGCCGACCTCTCTGTATCCACCAAGCGTGCTCGACATCGTGTTGAGGTTGATGATACAGAGAAGAGACAGAGAAAGAACGTTGGGCGCATCCTTCTTCAACAACATTCGTTGATCATTGCATGAAGTCAGGTATCGTATCGACGAATGGAAGCGGGGGCCGTCGCCCAAGCTCGGACCTGGCCTTAGAGTGTGGCAGCGCGCTTCCGCCCTTCCCGATCGTAGACGACGATGGCATCTACTTAGATGCCGACGTGCGGAGCCTGCTGCGGCGCACTGAGCCAATCCACCTTTATAACCCGACCTAGGCATGCCATATAGGCGGGAGTGGGTTTGCGCTGATTGAGCGATTTGTCTCCCCGCCTTTAATTTTGTCGTACACCGACCTCACGGTGTTGCCTTGGTCTGTCGTGCACGCCTCTTGGCGACTGTGGTTCAATTGTCACTAGTGTCGTCAGGGAGACTCGTGCTCGTGGCGACGATTGGTCCTGGGGTATGAAGGGGCTACCCGATTCCCCGAACTCTCCCGCAACGCGGCTGCGCTCGCTGCCCATTTCTGAACCTGGGTTCCGTCAACCTGTCCGACCCCGGGCGAGCCCCTGCCGCGCCGTCCGCACGGACTAGACGAGTCCGACAATGAAGCCTGAACCTGTTTTTGGGGGTTCCACCCACGAGGCCCGCGTGAACCCTGCACCTCGGGGAACGGAATTCCGACCCCGTCCTCTTCGTCTTTCGTCTCCTCTCCTCTCGTCTGTTATTTTCTCTTTTTCCGAAAAAAAAAAGATGACGATCGGGCCGTAGGACCCCGTCCTCCCCTCACCTGCCGTCGGTGACAGCCCAAACCCCCGCCCAGACACCTCAGGCCGAAGCAAGAGTCCCCCGTTTCGTCCGGATGACTCAACCCCCACGGCCAAAAATCCTCGGCCACACCCGTAATAACTCTGATCGGTGTCTGAAGTACTGAACGCTGCGCGGGGCGTGAGGTTGCACATCACACACACCCCTCCCTGACCACCGCCGACTAGGCCACATGGCAACATGCATCCCCTGGATTGTGAGAGGAAGCTATAGTTGCAGGGTGTCCCCTTTGTAGGCTTAGGAGTAATGGCAAGTAGGTAGTGAAAGAATTTGAGAGATGCTGTAGTTTAGTGAAAAAGGAGAAAGAATCGTCCTTGAACTGACCTGGCCCTGATAAATCCATTTGCTTTTTTTTTTTTTTTTTTTTTTTTTTTTAAAAGAAGGGAAAATTGTTGAAATGCTCCTGAAGGTTGGTTTTTTTTGTCAGATACCCCTAAAAGGCATGGGTATGGAGAAATGCCTCTATGAGAGTCATGAAACTTTACAAAATACCCCACTCGCCAATTGGACTAGCCATCTTGTGCATATACCCCTACAGGGCCCTGTGCAAATTGTCCATATGCGCCGACCTTTCTGGCTGTTGGACCCTTGGCAGAAAATCTCTACTCCTTTCTCGTCCTCCATCTTCATCTCTACACCTTTCCCCTATTTTCCATCTCTGTCTCCACACCTTTCCCTGATTACGAATGTACACAAGCGATCTTTCCTTTTTGGTACAGCCATGATGAGGGTGCACACTCTGTTTGGGGAAAGATAGGAAGTGGCGGAGGGGGATGCGCGCGCACGTGTGTGTGTGTGTGTGTGTGTGTGTGTGTGTGTGTGTGAGAGAGAGAGAGAGAGAGAGAGAGAGAGTGTGTGTGTGTGTGTGTGTGTGTGAGAGAGAGAGAGAGAGAGAGAGAGAGAGAGAGAGGGAGAGAGAGAGAGAGAGAGAGGGCGCCTTCCCTTGAACACAGCGCACCCTCACTATGTCTGTAACGGACTGGAAGGATTGCTTGTACACATTTGTCAGCAGGGTGTGTTGCGTGTGTGTGTGTGTGTGTGTGTGTGTGTGTGTGTGTGTGTGTGTGAGAGAGAGAGAGAGAGAGAGAGAGAGNTGTGTGTGTGTGTGTGTGTGTGTGTGTGTGAGAGAGAGAGAGAGAGAGAGAGAGAGAGAGAGAGAGAGAGGGCGCCTTCCCCAGAAGACAGTGCACCACTGCACCCTCGTTATGGGTGTACCAGACCGGAAATTATCGCTTGTATGCATTCAATATCAGTTTGTGTCATCCTCCCTCAAAAACAATGCACCTGATAACGATTGTATTGGAGCGATCTTCCTGGTGTGGTACAACCATAACGAGGGGCACAGCCGTAATGAGGGGCACAATCATAGTGAGGGTGGGTTGTGTTTGCGGGAACACACCCTCTCTCTCTCTCTCTCTCTCTCTCTCTCTCTCTCTCACTCTCTCTCTCTCTCTCTCCCCGTTACCTTTCCCTGACGGCGCAAAGTTGGATGTGGGCTAGAAAAATTGCCTACTCGGCAGAGGGGCAGATGGCAAAAGTAGTGTGTTGGCGTTTACAATCCACAGCCAAGGGTATATGGCAAAGTTGCCTATGGCCGATACAGGTAAAGGCAGTAAGCTCGGGGCATTTTATCATGCCCGTGTTTTAGGGGTATTCGTCGAAATACCCTAGCTTTTAGAAGTATGCTTCTCATTTCAATCGGGCCCAGTGCCTGATGCATACAGAGAGTCTGAATAACAAAGCAGCTGAAGGGTTTCGATGGGTTCTTGCTTAACTTAACTTCGCAAGGCCGCAACCCCATTAAAAACCTTGAATACAAACCCTAAAGAAAATATGACTCATGATAGTCGGCCCTACTGAGCAGTCCGACTATAACACTAACCACATGCTCTAGCCACGGCCTTACCAAAGGCAACACAAGAAATGAGTGTCTACGTAATCAGAGTTAATCTCTCAATCCACGTTAAACTTTATGGCAATCAAGACTCCAATAGTATCTGACTTGGACGAGCATCCTAGGCAAGGGATATCCAGCAAGGCAAACACGTTTATTGAAACCCTAATAATCAGAATATAGCCAATCAGCAGGAGGCAAGCAGAAAGACCAACCCCAACCGACTGGCAACCGTATTCTCTTTCACCAGCAATGCAAACCTTCTAACGGCTAAACCATTTTTCTCACCATCCACAAAGATCCCAATCACTAGGTCAGGGATACCGCCTGCTCTCACTCTCTAGCCTTAGCAAAATGATTGTGATCGTCAAAAACAAAATCCTGCCATTGACTGGCTTTCTCATAACAATCAAAATGATACCAACATGTTGATCTTTAACCCAAATGTTTCATATAACGAAAGCACAATGAGGATGGGCAAGCAAAAGTTACTGAATCCTTGTTAAATAGAGTGTTAGCACTGGCGTCGAATGCGCATTGTGGTACGAGGGTGCACGCTCGCATCTCTGCACCT
Source organism: Chara braunii (assembly GCA_003427395.1). Classification (NCBI taxonomy): domain Eukaryota; kingdom Viridiplantae; phylum Streptophyta; class Charophyceae; order Charales; family Characeae; genus Chara; species Chara braunii. The sequence goes on from BFEA01001230.1 coordinate 17,740, forward strand.
GCAACCCTGTGCACTTGGTTGGCAGGCGTTGTCTGACGCAACCAGTGGTACATCGAGTATGCAAGTATTTCTGATGCTCAGTGGTGGAGCACTGGTACTGATCCGCGCGCTGTGGGTTCCAGGCTCAAACTGTACCACTTTCGATTGACACTTTGGGTGGCGACAGGTGCTGCCCGTGGTGCGCTCTCGGGCTGAAGGGCGTCGACTGGTGTGGCTACTTGCGCCCCTCACTTTGCGACGTTTGCGTGTGTCTTAGGGGTTGGGCGGGGAGGGACGCAAGCTTAGTAGGGAAGAGTTGTGGAAGGAGTGCTGGGCACTCTGCTTTCGTACCAGCCGTGAGCTAGTGGCCATGGTGGTGACAAGTCACAGTGGTGTAGTAATTGCCTACAGGCAGGTCACCCTAGAAGGATTCTAACATGCATCTGAGTTTGATCGTAGAGAGCCCCGGAGCAACGTGATCCAGGGTTGATACTCCCTAGTGTGCCGGTCGAGGCTGAGAGTTGTCTCTGAGTGTCTCCTTTGTCTTGGGTGGGCTCACTTCGCCTGCAAGTAACAGGTAAACTCAATGCATGTGGACAACTAAACTACCCAATTCTTATAACTGGAGTCTTTCATCAATGGTGAGGAGAATAGCTTGGATGCAAGGAGGTCGCTCTCTATATTGAGAGCGAGTAAGGTTGGGGTTTTGGAGGTTGCTTTTACTTGCTCACCTGCCAATAAGTGACATTCTATTCTTTTTATGAAAGGTTGTGTAGGATGCGGGGACAGTGCTTGAGGAAGGATGTCCACAGGTGTGCATTGAGTTTACCCGTTACTTGCCAGCGAAGTGAATCCACCCACGACAAAGGAGACACTCAAGGACAACTCTCGGAATGATATTCTAAACACGAGAATGAAATGTACATTCTAAACATGAGAATGACAACCCCAGAAAGATCTGCGACTGAAATGATGCAAATAACAAACAAAATGATAAAACCACAATGAAACTTCCTTCCATCAACACTTGAGGTGATGTTCCAGCAAAGATATAATCAATGACGCAATCAAAAATCCAAAACAACTCGAGGAGTGACTAACAAAAACGTTTCAAACGCAAGGGGAATGCATGCCGACCAAACTTCAGAAAGGTCACTTGTGCCTTACGATTCAACTTTTTCCCTAAAAAGGTCATCAATAACATGTTCTTCCAGCTCAAAAAACCATATCCTTCTACAACCATGCGCCTTAAATGACACCACATTACGGTTTCCATATCTAAGACCAGCAATGCACAATTATGCTTTGATGTAAGCATTCGTCCCGACATGCCACATTCTGCACCCATTGCGCATCTCTATAGCTCGTAAAAATGTATGTATGACCCACTGGCTTGAATCTGCATGCTACAAGCAAATAAGATCAATGGGATATGATAGTCCACCCATTGACCTTGACCAACCACTGCCAAGTATTAGTGATTCACCTCTTCGCCATGCCCTGGCCCTCCGCTCATTTGAGGTTTTTTTATTTGAGCAAACCCAAATCTATTTTTCAATTGTTCATTGGTGTACCGCCTAGGCCAGTTAACTCATCGTTTTTATTTTCTCTCTACACCTTTGTGTTTTATATAGAAGCGAGGTCCAACGTCCTTTACTCACTCAAGGGTTCCCTCTGTCATAGGCGGGAGACCCTGAGACAACAACAATTTGAAAGGAAGGGTATACCACTGTTCTACCACTGTTCCTCTAACATCTGCTTTCGAATCCTCCTCTCAGCCTTGCCAGGCTGCCTGATGTCCTCGTTCTAATTGTGAGTGGCTGTGACAGGTAGCCTTACTATACTGATGCATCTGAGAAGTGTCACTCCAGTTACTTCCCTCCCAGCAAGTCATAAGAATACAACCGAGTACTACTCACGCATCTTTCCATTATTTCGAAGGACTCCTACTGAGCATTGATTGCTCCGCAAGGCGAAGAATTGACTGTCAACTTGCCTGCTCTTCTTATATTCCTCTTGAACTAGTTAGAGTATGTCAAAGTTTTTCGTTGAGAAGCTAGAACTGCGGATGTAAAAGTTTGAAGACTTTATGTTTTCATTGTCTTTTTTTTCATCATTAATTTCGACCAGATCTAAATGGGACAATTGAAGGTCTGCACATGAGTGAAGAACCTGCGGATCATTGCTGTAGTTCAAAAATTCATGTTGATGATTGTCTAAATGAGTTTTGTCATTTCTAAGTTGTGCCGATTTTTCTATTTGATTCTATAACCGCAGAGCACTACTACCTTGTCATTTGCCAACCTCATATTACAAAACTTTTGACGCAATGTCGGTTCTAATTATAAGGTTTTATTTATTAACACTTTAACCTTTCTTCATTTCCAGAGAACTTCTGTCGCAATGAAGTCGTTGGTCCCCCCACCCCACCCCACCCCACCCCACCCCACCCCACCTTTTCTTTTGCATTTTTTGTATCCTCGATTGTATGTTGCATCTCTTGTTCGAGATAGCAAAGCATCATGTTCTGTATTAGTCCGAACCACACATTTTTTGGTTTGTTCGAAGTAGTACGAGAGTTAATTTGAATGAAAGTTTTAATGAGATTCTATAGGTTCCTTAGTCTAATCATAGATGGGAATTAATCAAATCTCCCTATTCATAGTTAGAGTATGCAAAACGATGGTTAGAGTTATGTGGGTAATTTTTTCTTGCCCTGGCTTAAAACCAAAGGTTGATAGGAAGTGTTGCATATGTTACTAGCCATTATAGATATATGTCTTTAATTGGTCTTATGGTCTTCAAAATACTCTATAGTATTGTCAGTATTTGATTATTTCTTGATTAATTAGTCAATTAAGTTGAAGTTGGTTGATTATTTGATTGAATTGAATGAATTATCTATTGTTTCACAATTGAATGATTAGGGCTGGTGAAAATAATTCTCTCGTAATTAGTTTCCTATCCTTAACTGATTAAAAAAATATATATAATTTTTTTTTCAATGATTATTTTTTTGCTTCAGAGCCATTAAATGTTATTATGTTTTTTCTTCATTCACTGATTTTGCTCTATATAACACTTTGCCACTTCACGGTTGATACATACCCATGCCAATTTCCTTAAAACACCAATACATAGCAGCTATCGGCTGCAAACCCCTTTTGAAGGATGATCATCACCAATTCATTTTATTTACAGCGCTCGACCTCCTCAATTTTCGGAGAGACTCAAAACAAGTTTTCCAGTTGCTTGGGGCCATGTATCGATGGTTTACACCTCTCTTCCAAATCCTATTCTTAATTTAGTTACATGTAATATCATTAGTCTTTTATTATGTACGTTGTACACCATAATTTTTTTATTCAACCTGGTTTAAATCCTTTAAAAATAAAAGATTTATTTAAGAAAAAAACTTACGAGAGAGAAAGATGATGAACAATATAATTGGATTTCGATAGACGTAGCAAATAATAAACCAAAAAATACATCGTGAGAAATAAAGAGGGATCAAAACATCAAATTTGACATTGAAAGATTGAAAGAAACAATAAATCGTGTAATCTTTGAAATTATTGATATATGTGAAGCGACACCAAATAATCTTACATACATTTACAAAGTTATGTACAAATGTTCTAGCGCATATAATTGTGCAAAGCTATATTCATTAATAATTTGATAAAAGTCTAACATTGATGTTATTCCATGTCATCAATGTCATCAATATTTAAAATCTCAAATGGATATTTGTAGCTTCAAGGCAAACAAAAATAATGTTAAGGTAGAGACGAAAGCAACAGATGTTAAACAAAGGATTGTGTACATACATACATTTTTATGAAAATATTAAGGGTGATTATTAGGTTGTTAAATGTTATAATACATGTTTTATACCATAAAGGTCTTAAAATGTTACTATTTTCTCACAACTTCGATTGAATATCCATGTTGCAGCAAAACAACCCAAACTTTGATACTCCTAAAAACTATTAAATTAAAAACATGCTCGAATAGAACTGCACATAAGCCATCGGATGCTATAACATAATATAGTAGACAATTTTGTTACCCCGCCTAAACTGTCACGCCTGTTTAAGACTTTAACATTCGTTTGAAGAATCTTGTAACCGTACCTGATGCAACAAGGTAAATATCATCAGATATGTCAAATATCTATGCTGATGCCCTTTGTTTCATTCACCACGACATTGATCAGTACTCCATCCATTTTATTATTTTTTTTTTTTTTTTTGAAATCGTCTTTGTGAATAGTATTGCCGCTAAGTTTTTTCCTTTCTATACCACCATACTCGTCATTATGGGCCTTCCTACAAAAGCCTCTCCAAGCATGCAGCAAGACATGTTGAAACTTCATCGCGCCAAAAATGGATCTGGGCTAACTTTTGTCAAAAATTTACTCAGACTTTAACTTGCGATCATTAGGTTAAAAGCCCCATGTCCCTGCTTTTTCCGTAGACAATTTTGTCACCCCGCCTGCACTATTACGCTTGTTTAAGATTTTAGCATTCGTCGCAAAGGATCTTGTAACCCTAGCTGATGCACCAAGGTAAATATCGTCGGATATGTTAACTAGCCACCTATGCTGATGCCCTTTGTTTCATCCACCACGGCATTAATCAGTACTCCAACATTTTTCTCATTTTTGTTTCTTTCAAAGCCATCTTTGTGAATATTGCCGACAAGCTTTTCCTTTTTTGTACCACCGTACTCATGATTATGAGCTATCCTGCAAACGCCTCTCCAGGCACGCAGCAAGACATGTTGGAACTTCATCGCACCGAAAATGGATCGGGACGAACTTTTGTCAAAAAATTACTGAGTGTTTAACCTGCGAGCATTAGGTTAAAAGCCCCTTGTCCTTGCTTTTTTCTTGAACACAACAGTCTTCAACATTGTAGTGTTCTTCTTCGTCAATGTCATCCTTCTTCGTGTAAAATTATCACACTGTCATTGCACTGAATTCCATCGGCTTTTTCGTTATTACCATTCTTCTGCCAGCACGGTGGTTGGTCTTGATGGTGATGGCTGACCTCTCCGTCATTGCCTTAGTGGCATAATCTTCCTGATCGACATTCTCTTGTGCGGCGGTTTATTGAAGTTGATTGTGGGGTGCTGCTTCAGTGAGGGGGGCGGGCATGACATTGCCCCAACATGCAGACCCATGTCAGTTGACTGCACTTGGGGCAGTACAAAACCTTCTCTTGTCATCATTTGTCATGGCGTCGTTGTTGCCAGCCACCCGCTCCTCTCCTAATAGACCTTCCCCATCACCATACTATCTTCCCACCTCGCTTCCTGGCTTCACCGTCGCTTGTGCACTTTACAATCTAAATCACACCATTGTTAATTCGCCTCTTGTGCTCCCTTCTTCTCTGTTTCATGTCTCTTCCTACCGTGGCTCACATTCAATGTGCCCTTCTTTCTTTGCCCTTCTCTCCTACCTCCTCCCGGTCTCCCCCCGCTGCCCTTGAGCACACTGGTTGGGCGAGGGCTGCACAAACGCACCCCCCTAGATCCCCTGTCTTCGACAGCCCCAGCACGTGTGCGTGCACCAGTTCCTGGGCGCATCACATCAGAGAGACTCAGGTTTGTGCGTTGACATCACCAATCAGTGAAACCCTCAGCTCCTCTCACCGTGACAGGCGGTGAAGCGCATGATGTCTGAGCAGCACAGACAATCTCCATCTCCAGCCCTGCGAAGGGCATCCATGTTCTTGCGAGTACAATAATTTTGTTGAGGGAAGCTCACTGCGATCGCGGTTGGATAGGGTAACATGCTTCAAGCAAAAGTTCTCGTGTCGGATCACTGGTGATCGAGATCCCTTACATTTGAGCTTCACCCGTTCTTCTGATATAGATTCCAAAGGTGCCACCATCTTGCAATCTGGTGTTGCCATGTGGCGATGTTGGGGTGCCGGGTGTCTGGGCCCCTGACCTCCCCGATGATGGTATCCTGATTGTTATCAAATGTGGCTCAATGGGACACATTATCACCCTCTTCCGAGGGGCTGTGCCCGGTCGCCGCCTTTACAGGGGGATCTCGAAGTCACCAGGTCAGCACCTCACTATTTTGGCAAGTGAATATGGACAGTCAAACAGAAAACGCGGACTTTTTCAAATGTGAAACACCGCACTGCAATTCTGTCAGAAAATTTTGCCAGTGGCAAAGTAATCATGACGCACATCTTTGCTGGTTGCCTACCCTCTCCATTCCCACATGACAATCCATTGAACTATCTACCCTTGCACTGGGGGACGGGTCGATAATTCGACAAGTCCAGGCATTAACCGACCTATTTACATGCTCTTAAGACCAAAAGATAACGAGTAAGGAACTGGACTGTTCATTTTTACATACTTTGCTACAGATCCAAAAACACCGGCGGAGGAAATATGTCATCCTATGCCACATGATGCTGAAAATTTAACTGTTATACCGTGTCAAACGCGGGGATCCAGCCATTCGGGTAGCATGCTTTATGTTCTAGACAGTACGCTTCGCAAAGGTCTAATGAAGTGGGGGATGGGCAGCCTTCTCGATGGTAGTGTCCAAAGCCAATAGTCTCCCACACACCACACACAACCCACTCATACGCGCACTCACACCCGTGTTGGCTGAAGACCTTACTGATAACAACTGGGATGATCCAGCTCACAATCTCAGTTGGATGGCACCAAGAGTTCCATTGGTGGCCGTGGGGATTGAACCCACAACCTCCTTACTGCCACTTGCGTGCCTAACCAATTGAGCTAGGACGCTGGATGGAGCCCAGATCCTTCTATCGCAGGAGAAAAAAAAAAAAAAAAAAAAAAAAAAAAACTGAAAAACGAAGAGCAAGCTACTGAGGGCTGTACCACCCCACACGCGGCCAGGAAAAAGGGCATTTCAAGCTCTAAACTACTAGCAGTGTATCTACCAGTGTTCTACCAGAAGATTCATGCGCATGTTGCACATTTGGTCAGTAGTGGAGCAAGGCCCTCTATCTCCACAGCTCTCGGGGCAAAGGTTGGTCCGTAGTGGAGCAAGGCCCTCAATCTCCACAGCTCTCGGGGCGAAGGTAAGTGCATTTTTTCTTCTTCTTTTTTCCAAAAGTCAATACGTTTTTTTTTCCTTTTTCTTTTCTTAGTAAGCCCTCCCAACAAGGCAGGGCAGTCCGTTCTAGATTTCGTTACTTGGGCGTAGTAAACAGCAGAATGCTTCGATACTGTATTTCTGGGAAGATGCAGTAGAAGAGACAAGAAACAAAAGCAGAAACGGCCCAGACCCAAATCGCCTGCCCAGACCCATATCGCCCGCCTCCAGTTTGCAATGGGAAAGAACTCTTATCCCTCAAAAGGGAAACAATGGACAGCGCCCTATACTAAATTGCAACGACCTTGACAAGATAACCTGCCCTATGACCGGTCTTAGGGACGACTGCGACCGGACCCTATTTTCTGTTGTCGGAGACCCCAAACGAACCCGTCCTAGCGAAGTTGTACTGCACGACCTTAGCGAAAATATAAAGAAATGAAACGACGAAAATGGAACCCACACAAGCGCAGCCTCCTGGCTGGTCCACGATTGCTGGTGGCACTTGGCCCAAGGATGTGCAGACAGTTGGTATTGAATTCATCCTCTGTTATTTATTGTTCCATCATGCCATTTTGATTCTCCACACACAAGCGCAGCCTCCTGGCTGGTCCACGATTGCTGGTAAATTAATACCTGTGTTTAAACCTAGGAAGATTCTCACGCCCGGCTGCGCACCGGGGCGTGCTTTCTGCGCTCTCCCAGACGACTCCAAATCCGGGCTCATTTCTTTGCTTGCAAGTTGGCTGTCAAGGGGGGGGGGGATGGGGGTATAAATTGGTTTTCAAGGGGCTAAAAAAGGTTAAAGGGGGGTGCCTGTGATTCTGTTGTTTTCGTTTTTATCTCCGATTCTGTGTGGAATTCTAATATGACCCTCAACCAAAAGTCGTTTGCATTGCAATTCTACACAACATATGTTTTTTCCGGAATGTTTTGAATTCTTTTTTTTTTTCTTTCTTGGTGCTGGGGCTAATCGGAATTCTGCCCGGGGGTCATTCCCCGTCCCGGCACCCGGGCCTGTAACCGGGCATAAGTTGGGTGCTCGGGCGCCCGGAAAAACAGCCTTGGTTTAAACTTTTTTCTTTTTCTTTTTCTGTCTAGGCTTGCGGGGACACGCTCTGGCCTTCAGCCCATTGTGGGCATCGCGGGGCTCCCCACACAGCCTTTCGAATGAAGGCCTTTTCCGAAAGGTGTTAGACTTTTTTCGAAAGGCTGATCGTCGAAAGGAACCCCCCCCTTCGCCACACAGACTTTTGAAACACCAAGACCTTTCTGTATGCACATTAGGGCCTGGCTCCACTGCTCTCTACGTGTGTAAAACGAGTGTGAATCTTTTGCTAGAACATGGAAAGACACACCACCATAATTTTTGTCTTTTGTGCATGTCAAGAGTGGCTGAGCCAGGCCCTTGTAATTGCCCCTTTTTTTTTCTTTTTTCTTTCGCCAATCGACCGTTTCGAGTGGGCCTTTTCCCAAGACCACTCCAGGTCTTTCGAAGAAACGCTCATGAAAGGCGGGAGGATCTCATCTCTTCGAAATGACTTTCAACGCTAGCCAATCTGACACCTTCCAATTTTTTTTCGAAAGAACTTGTTTCGAAAGGCTGTGTGGTGAAGACACGGCGTCCATTTTGTGCGTTTCGAAAGCCTGTGTAGTGAGCCCCATAGTCTGCAGGAAACCAACATATGTCTGTGCAGGATCCTCAAAGGCTATATGTGAAACAACTTCAGTGAGGCAGTTAGTATAGTCGCCTTGGAATAAGTTGAAGATAGAGTCCATGCTATCTAGTGATACATAGAGTCCGACATTCTTTAATAACCACATTGGCAAAAACAGGGTTTGCATTAGGGTAGCCCGCGTTCGGGTTTGGCTGAACTGCCGAACCCGAATGGCTGACAGTTCGATCCTGAACGCCCCCCCCAAAAAAAAGCAAAAAAAAAAACCTCAAAAAAATCCTCGGCTGTTTTACCGGGCGCGGGGGCATTCAACTTGTGCCCAGATACATGCCGCAGGTGCCCGGCCGGGCATGACCCCCGGGCAGGGTTCCGGGCAGCCCCAGCGCAAAAAAAAAACAAACAAAAAAAACGAAAGTAAACAATTCCAGAAAAAAAGTATGTTGTGTACAATTGCAATACAAACAACGTTTGGCTGAAGGTCACATCAGAATTCCTCACCGAATCGGAGATAAAAAAGAAAATAACAAAATCACACTAAGGGACCCCCCTTTAAACCCCTTAGCCCCTTGAAAACAAATTTATACCCCCCTTCCCCCCCCTTGACAGCCAACTCTCAAACATTGAAAGTAGCCCAGATTTGGGGTCCTCTGGGAGAGCACAGAAAGGCAAAAAAAAAAAAAAAACAGAAACAATTTTTTTATTTTTTTATTTTTTTGCTCGGCCGGGTACCCCGGATGTCAGACCCACGCCCGCATGCCCGGCCGGGCATGAAAAACTTCCTAGAAAAAATCTGAAAACAAAGTATGTTAATGCAGAAAAATAAACTGAACAACTTTTGCCTCGGGGCCACATTGAAATTTGTTACCAAATTTAAAATAAAAGAAGAAGTAAAAACAATTTATTTATTATTGTTCGAATAACCCGCTCATGTATGCCCATGTCGTCGGCCAAGCGGGCCACCCGCAGCCGCAAATCGGCCCTCAGGTCCTTCATCTGACAGAGGGGCACAAAACCCCTGAAACGTGGCTTCAGAGGCCCTGCGTCGGACAGTTGACCAAGTCAATTGCCTACAGGAATATTGAGGCCCACGAGTCAAAGTCTTCACGGACCCAGTCCAGGCCACCGATCAGACACACACACTTGGTTGTACGCAGGTATCTAGACAGCATTTGGTCCAAGTGAAAGTCTGCAACCATATGAGATCCAGGCTGTTGGCTGTGAGTCAATTTGAGCCTCCATGGGTGAGACACCAGAGGCTGGTCAACGTCGTCAACACTACTTATTGACCCAGCCCCTGGGAGTCATCATTCAGTCTTGCCTCGCTGACTTGACGCTGACTGGACGCTAGCAAGACGCTGGCTCTATGCTGGCTTTGTGCGACGACGACGCCAGCCTGCTACTTTGCATGTTGGCGCCTCTCTGTGACGCGCTAACCTCACGCCCTGTGCTGTCTTCCGTTCGGAGTGTTAGGCAGGCAGAAAGAGGCCCAGAAAAACAGCAAGATGGGGTGTGCCAATGATTTTTGGAAATTGAGTGTGGGGACACAGATGGAACTGAAATCCCCCCCGTGTAGATCCGATGTAGCAAGTCGATTAATTTCGCGCGTCGCGGAATGCGCGCGACATCATGGCGCGAAAACAAAAAGATCCAAATTCAATCCAAAAAGTACTGTCGGGCTTCCCACCGGGCTACGACCCGTCGTTTAGAACGGAAAGGCCTTGGCACGCTTCGCGTGTCTCGTTTTCGTATCAGATCTCGTCGTCGTTCGCTGGTCAGTTCCAAGTCCGATGTGGATGGTCTCAGCCGAGTGGCTCTTTCCTTATGCTCGTCCTCACTCCGTATTCGGTAGTGGAAGCCCTTCGCTTCATAGTGATCGAAACGTTGGCACTCCATGCACAAAGTGCGAGGCCAATGGGGCGCCACTGCCGTCCACGGAATGACGATCAGCTCGTTAAACGACAACAATATCGAGTAGGGTGGAAAGTGCGTATCGATAATGACAAATCCGGCGTCTACGAACCCTGAACAACGATCGGCCGGAGGGAAGTAATAGTGCCCGCCGATTTGTGCGACGACTTCTCGTACGTCCCACTCACATACACGTGTCCTTTCCTCGTTGTAGGGAAAGGGTCGCGTTGGAATGGGAGATACGGGAGGCTGGCGCCCAATCGAAGGGTACTTGTCAGTCCACATGACAATCAATCACAAATATCCCGAGACGTCATTAAAAGCAGAAGCGATTCGCGCGACCCTCAATCAACCCTTTTGACACAAGAGCGAGGGCAAACACACATCCACTTGATCATGCATATGACTAAGGGACCGATCCGCGACTCAGTT